>JAODPA010067434.1:0-10577 GCA_025585075.1 Nepenthes mirabilis | reverse complement strand
ACTCCAGACTTCGTATCTACTTCGGAATCCGGAGTGCTTAGTGGTGACGTTTGTCGGAGCCCAAACTTCCCAAAGAATTTCCGGACTTCTATTTCCTACGAAATCCGGAGTTCTTTTACCAAGGGAACTCCGGACTTGTTTTCATCAACGTAAAACCGGACCTCTTTTATCACGGAAATCCGGAGTTCTTTTTCATTAAGTGAAATACAGACTTCTTTTTCATCAGAAATCCTAAATAGAAATTCCACAATGAACTCCGGATTTCATCTTAGTCCGGAATCCGGACTTCATCTTATCCCAAAAAACCAGACTTCATTTATCAAGCAAATCCGGACGGCTTTTCACTCAGGGAAATCCGGACTTCTTTTTGTCGCTGATATCCGGACTTCTCAAGACCGGACTTGATTCATCTTCAAGCCGATGTTCCTTTCTTATGACACTTTTCCGATCAACGGCGTTGACCGGATTCTAAAATTGAAATATTTCCTTAATTAAAATTTTGGGTTGTTACATCCGGAATACCAGAATTGTTGACCATCTTGGCCAATTCTGGGAGTGTCTTACATGGCCACTAGCCGGTTTTCCTAACAGAGTACGACACGAGTCTCCCTTTGGTTGGGAGGATATCCCGGCCACTTATGCGCTGGAGATCCGCCTTTCCTAATGCCAAGTTGGGAGGTGACACGTGGCGATCCTGACGGCGTCCTTAATGAGGGGTTTCTGCGCCAAAGATTCGTCCTTTTGTTGGGTCAAGTGAGGAGGCGACGCGTGGAAGGACTAACAGCGTCCTTAATGAGGGATTTCTATGCTTGGCGCTTAAGTTTCCCTCCCGTACTTTGAAATCATTTACGCTTTCAAACCGTCGTCTTCTTCGCTCTCGTTTCTCAGACGAACTCTTCCAAAAGAAACCCTAGCTTCCGCTCGATTATGGCTTCAGTCGCAAACTTTTCGTCCGTCTTGAGAGAAAACGATGTTAAGGCATTGTGTGTTGAATTTAATATTCCCAAGGAGATGGCTTGGAGGGTTCCGGGCAAGGACGATAAAGCCTTTTCCCCACCGGAGGGGTTCATTACCGTTTACGAGGCCCATCTGAGGAGCGGCCTCCGTCTGCCTTTGCCGGAAGAGTTGGAGTCGATCGTGGCAGCTCTACGAGTATCCATCGCTCAGCTCCATGCCAACGCAATGAGGTACCTTTGCACTTTATGTATTTTTGCCCGGAAGCTTGGCCATAAATTTAGGATGTCTGGTGTTAAAGTTGTATTTAAAGTGAACCAGGGGGCGGAGTGGATTTCACTTAGTCCCCGTACGGGAATAAAAATTAACACGACCATTCATGATTCGCTGAAGAACTGGAAAAACCGGTTCTTCTTTGTGAAAGTGGGAGAGAAATGGCCTATTGCGAGGAACTGTGGCCAGGTTCCGGAGGCGTACCTTGGTACGCCGTCTACGACGGAGAGTGCCTCCTACGCATGGTTGACCAAGGCCATATGGCTTAACCCCAACGAGTTCAAGAGGGACTTCTTGGTTTTCCAGGAGGACACCAAGAAGGTTAAATGGGGGCCTCCATCACCGACTCAGAAGCCACACCCTCCGATTATGATGATGAGACCTGAAGACACAAGGGGTGTGATCATCCGCCCAAGGCCCACGGAGGATACTACTGAGAGGGTAATTGGCACGCCCTCATCGTCTTCGTCGCAGATTGACCTTGTGGCTGCCGGAATCTGCGGCGGATCCGGCAGCACCTCTGGAGTGGGGAAGTCCTTCGAGGATAGGCTGGCGGAGACCGGATGAGTCATCCTGGCCAGCCTGCGGCGAGGGTGGTTCCAGGCACTACCTGGATGGAGTCGGCGGAGGAGCCAGCTCGCGACGTGCCTGAGGGTTCACGCATTTTTATTGTGGAGCTGTCGACGAGAGCTGATCCACCGGCAGCCGTTCCAAAGGCAGCCAGGAGAAGGAAGCCTGCTGCGACCACTCCAGAGGCTGCTAGGGAGGAATCCGCCACTGTTGATGATGATAAGTTTTTGGACCATATTTTGGATGAGGCAGCGGCGTGCTTGACACGAGAGGATGCTCCTGGCTTGTCATCTCCAGGTCCATAGCCAACCGGCCCACCGCCAGCTCGGTCAGGTCTGGAGTCCAGGCCTGCGAGGCCCCGGAGGAAGACTTACAAGGTATGATTTTTGCAATAGCCTCCTTGTACTTTTTCCTTCCTCGTATTTATGACTTACATTTTGCTTTTGTCTTGTGCAGTCAAGGAGGTTGATCTCAGCTATCTCCCAGGAAGTGGAGCAACGTGATCGCATTATTGCGGACCGGGAGGCTGAGATCGCCTGGCTGGAGGCCAAGCTGGCCGCCTCAGGAGGGGAGCTCTGTGAGCATACCGCTGCTCTTGAGGTGGTCATGGCGGGCATGGAGGCAGAGAACGCTGAGTTGAAGGCCGAGGTCGCTCGCTTGAAGGAGGAGGAGGATCGACTTAAGGCAAGCAACAAACATCTTGCCGATCGAGCCGCAGCTTCGGAGAACGAGTTGGCCACTCGGATGAGCCCTCATGAGGTCAGGGGCGCACTGCACGCCCGGCTGTTGGAGGGGCTCAACATTGGACGGCGCATTGCACGGTTGATCGATCCTGACTTTCCAGTGGAGTTTATCAATCAAAGAAACCGCGCAGCGAAACGTAAGGAATATTTGGAGGGAGAGCCCCGAGACAGCCTGGGTGGTCTGCAGCCCCTGTAGTTTTTTGTATTTCTTTTGCGTTTTTGGATCTCATGTAAACTGTAATACACTTTATGAGCAATAAAATGAAAATTCTTTATAGTTCGGTGTCTATTGTCTTTTATTGCTTTCTGTGTTTGTGTGAATCGTTGCATTGGGCGGCCAACCTGGTTGGCCGGTTGGCCGGTGCTTGGTTGCCTAAGGAGCTGAGTCCCTAGGCATGGCAGGTGGTTGCGTTAACCAGCCTTGCGGTGCTATCCAAGTGAAAACTTGGGAAGTCAGCGTCAGAGAAGGGACACTTCTCGTTATTGTTTAATCACGCTACCCTTTCGTCGAGAAGGTTAGTGCGTAGGGCAGCCAACCTGGTTGGCTGGCTGCCTAAGGAATAAGACCCTTAAGCTGGGTAGGCAGTTGTGTTAATCAGCCTGGTGGCGTCGTGCAAGTGAAGACTTGGGCTGTCAATGTTGGAGAAGAAATGCTTCTCCCTTCGACCGTCGTTGACTGACGTTGCTGCTCCCTGAGAGGAGGTCGTCGCGTGTGCCATACTTGCCCCCTAAGGTTTTTAAACCGCTATCGGGCCACTTGGATGACCAAGATTTAGTACGACCACTATTGGGCCGCTCGGATGACCAATGTTTCAGACCGCTCATGGGCTACTTGGATGACTAAGGTTTCAGACCGCTCATAGGCCACCTGGATGACCAGGATTTTAGACCGCTCATGGGCCACCTAGATGACTAGGGTTTAAGACCGCTTATGGGCCACCTGGATGACCAGGGTTTCAGACCACTTCTGCGCCACCTAGATGACGAGGGTTTAACGAGAGGGTGAAGACCCTCCCGACTTAGGGGCAGTCTAGGTCGGGTAAACCTGCAAGGCAAACGCAGTTCATATATGCACACAAAGCCTAGGATTCTATATGCTAAGTAAACTCCCCATTTTATCAAATTAAAACAACCATGCGAATGAATGCCCACAAGTGGGTGAGTGCGTACCTGGGTTCCCTATTGGAAGTAGCGCTTTAGGTGGGTTGCGTTCCATGTTCGTGGGACCAACTTTCCGTCCTAGTTCTGGATCTTGTATGCCCCGTTGCGCAGGACGGCGGAGACAAGGAAAGGTCCCTCCCAGTTGGAAGAGAGCTTGTTGCGGCCGGCCAGCTTGCCTGTGGCCTTGACACCTCGTAGGACCAAGTCCCCAACGTCAAATTATCGGGCTTTCACCTTTCTATTGTAGTACCGGGCAACTCGGTGTTGGTACGCTGCTGTTCATATTCTGACGGCGTCGCGGGCTTCCTCTAGTAAGTCTAAGTGTTCCCTGATCTTCTGGGAGTTGGTCTGTGGGTCGAAAGACTCCACCCTGAGACTCGGAAGCCCGATTTCGATCGGGATCACCGCTTCAGTCCCGTAATAGAGGCTGAATGGTGTTTAGTGCGTTGGTTCCTTTGGTGTTGTCTGATAAGACCAGAGGACGGATGGGAGCTCGTCAGCCCAGGAGCCCCCGGCGTCCTCCAGTTTAGTCTTTAACCCGTGGAGTAGCGTACGGTTTGTGACCTCCACCTACCCATTGGCTTGGGAGTATGCCACCGAAGAGTGGACCAACTTGATACCAAGGCTAGCACAATATTTGGTGAAGTGTTTCCCCGAAAATTGGGTCCCGTTGTCGGTCACTATGACCTCTGGGATGCCAAACCTGCAGACAATGCCTTGGCGAAGAAATTTCAGTGCATTGTGCTCTGTGATTTTTGCCAGCAGGATTGCCTCGACCCACTTGGTGATGTAGTCAATGCCTGCGATGATAAACTTCCTCTGCCCCGTGGCAATGGAAAATAGGCCGAGGATATCGAGCCCCCATTGCGCGAAAGGCCATGGTGCCTGAAGTGACTTCAGGTCAGCGGACGGCTGGTGGTAAAAGTTACCATGAAACTGGCAGCTTTCACATTTCTTTACAAACTCTAGTGCGTCCTTTCTCATTGATGGCCAATAATAGCCCTGCCGCATGATTCTGAAGGCCAAATTTTTCCCGCCTACGTGTGATCCACAGATCCCGAGGTGGACCTCGCTCAGCGCGTAGTCCGCCTCCTCGGGGGATAGATAGTAGAGGTATGGAGTCGAGTATCCATGGCAATACAGCTGCCCATCGACTACCGTGTGCCAGCCGGCTATCTTTTTAATTCGCTTGGCCTTTTCGGCGTCCTCTGAGAGTGATCCGTCGGCCAAATACCTAAGGTAGGGCGTCATCCAGTTTTCTGTCTCGAAAATCTGCATTACCTCCCGTTTCTCTATGCTGGGAGAATTCAGGATCTCTCGCATGTCCCTCAAATACTGTTCTGGATTTTCGACAGCATCAGCTCTAGCCAACCGGTCTGCCTTCCAGCTCTTAGTTCGAGGAACGTGAACCAAGGTCAATTTGTCGAAACCCTGGATGGCCTCCCTTGCATTTGCCAGGTACTTGGCCAAGGAAGGGTTGTTCGCCTCAAAGCCCCCGTTGACCAGGTTGACGATTAGTTCGGAGTCGCTGTAAACTGCCAACCTCTTAGCTGAGCACTCTTTTGCTAATCGTAAGCCAGCTAGCAGGGCTTCGTACTCGGCAACGTTGTTGGTCGCCGGGAAGTCAAGTTTTAGGGAATACTTGATCTCGAATCCATCAGGGGTCGTAAGGATCACCCCTGCTCCGCTGCCACTATCCGCGGACGATCCGTCCACGTGGAGTGTCCATTCTGGGACCTCGTTGGGCTGTTCGGTATTTTTTAAGAGCTGTTCCTCGTGAATCGGGGTCGTGGTCTCGACAATGAAGTCAGCCAGAGCCTGTGCTTTTATGGCAGGTCTGGGCCTGAATTCGATGTCGAACTCACCCAACTCGATAGCCCACTTTACCAGCCGTCCCAAAACGTCTAGTTTCTAGAGTATGCCTTTCAGCGGCTGGTCTGTAAGGACCACTATGTGGTGTGCCTGAAAGTGTGGCCTCAATTTCCGTGCTGCAAAGATAAGTGCTGGGGCCATTTTTTCAGTGCGTGGTTAGCGTGTTTCTGGGCCGGTAAGCCTAATTTAAAGAACGCATCTAATTAAAGCTAGTCCTTAGAGCTACCATTATCAATAAAGACTCATTTCAACTGGTAGTCCATACTGCCATCTGAAACGAGTGTTGAGATTACAAGGGGATCAACATGGGGGGGACATTACATGATTTGAGTCACAATTACTAAAGCTAATCATATTATCTACGGTACGTAGCTTCTTCCTCCCAGTCTGCTGCTCCTTGCTGTCCGCCGGGTTCTCGGCAGGTCGGGTGATGACCATGTTAACCACCCCTGCCGCAATCCTGTTCCGGGGAGGAGTTTGCTCCTGCCCCTCTTCATTAGCTGCTCCTGAGTTCTATCCAGGACCTCTAACAAATTTCGTGAGGTGGCCCCTGTGAATCAAATCTTCGATCTCCCTCTGTAGCGTCTTGTAATTCTCAGTCGAATGGCCAGCAGAGCGATGGAAGTCGCAATACTTTGACTGGTTTTCAGAGTCTTTTTTCAGCGGCTTGTGCAATTTCAGGAATTTTCCTCCACGGATCTGCATAAGGACGTTGGCGTGCGTGTCTGTCAGAGGTGTGAAACTGGTGGGCCAGTAGTCTCTACGTTCTAGGGGCCCAGTCCGATGCTGCTTCTGGCGAGTGTGTTCTCCGCCACTGTACTTTCTCTTCCCCTCACCAAGGAACAGCCGAGGCTGAGGATTCCGCCTCGCAGAAGGTCTGAGGATTCTTGTGGGCAAGGTGCATGAAAAAGTCACCGAAAGTAAGCGCAGAGATGAAACTGCCCAGCTTCATCTCCTCTGTGATCCTGGGGATCCTTCTGGCCTCGGCCACGAAGCGATCCAGGAAACGCCGTGGGTTCTCTCTCGGTTTCTGCTTTATATGGGAGAGGTGCCACGACTATTTCTCTTCCCGTCGGCTTGAAGCATACTGAGCCAGGAAAAGATCCGTGAGCTCACAAAAATTGCCGACAGTGCCTGAAGAGAGATGGTGAAACTAGATTCTGGCGTCTCCCTTCAAGGTGAGTGGAAAGCAGCGGCACATTGCCGAGTCTTCTAGCCCTTATAGACTTAGATGGGTGCGGAAGTGATCCAGGTGGTCAACCGGATCACTGCCCCCATCTTAAACTTTAATGGCAGTGGATGGTTCAGGATCTCCGCTGTGAAAGGAGATCTGTCTAAGTCAATGGCACCTCGTCATTCTGGAACACGTGGTTCCAGATTCGGTCCACTCGCGGATCAGCGCGAGTGGCGTTGGCTGACCATTTGGAGTTGAGGTAATCCCTCAACTCTATCTTATTTCTGGCGGATTCAGCAGCCGGTCGGCTACTACCTCTAGTGGACCTAACAGTCCTGGAGGCTCGCTTCTGGACTGCGTTGTTGTCTTCTGCCCGTGAGTATCGGGAATTTCTTCTTTCTGGGCTCTCTGTCGGAGACGTACTCCCGGAGCGTTCCATAGGCCTGTTCTGGCCAGGAACGCGGGAGGACGCTTGAGCCAAAATGTCTCCGGCTTTTGTGGGCCTTTTGGCCGGCTTCTTCTTCCTTTAGCCACCCCTTTTGGTGGCAGGAGCTGGAATGGCCGCTGGTGGAGTCGCTTGTTGTCGTTGCTCGTTCTGCGTGCACAGTGACTGGAGCAGGCGATTGTTGGCCTGCATCTGTTCTACCAGATGTTGAAAATAAGGCGGTGGAATCTTGCCCGTGGCCCCGTTAACCAGGACATTAGCAGCATGGTCCTGGTCGGGGTTAGCAGTTTCTCTAGCGGGATCGCTAGCTTGGACTCTCGTGTTCACCATTGCAGAATAAGAAGGTGACAGAGAGAGTTTGTGTAGATTTTGTGGTAGGCTTTTAGTAAGCGTTCCCACAGATGGCGCCAATGATGCGTCTCTGGATCCAAACTTCGAACAGATTCGGGTGATCCTCTGGTTGTGGCTTCGGCTCCATTCCCTGAGTTCGATCCTGCACACCACTAAACAGAACAAGAGGTCAGCGTGTCCTGCGAGAAATTATCCCACCGAAAATACTCCGACGCTCAAGTCAGTAAAACAGTCTTCAACAAAAAGAAACTGAAACTGAGGGAGTGAAAAGACGAGAAAGAGTGTTTGACCCAGATGTAAGAGAGACGTGAGGTCTTCTTAGATCTGGGAGGTGGGAAGACAGTCAATGGCCGTGAGGGCTCGCTTGTTGCCTATGGTTGTTGGAGGATGTCGACGGCCAAATAAGCAGGTTTCTGAGAGCCCTGGTGCGTATCCTAGAAAGCGTATGCAGTTAGTGAGTAATTGCCCGCGTCATTGGAAGCACAGATGATAGTCCGTCCTCAATGATGATTCTAGGGTTTTTTTTATGGCTAAGAGGGTGATCTTCCTCCTTTGGAAGGCGTGATCCCCACTATCCACCTTGGCTGGCTTGCCTTCTGGAACGAATGCCAGTTGCCAAGGTGGGCGTGATTGTTTCCTTGTGAGGCGGCCAGCAAATTTTCAAGTTGGTTTCTTCCCTCCTCAGCATGTTACCATTGGAGTGCCTTGGTTGGCAAGGAATTGGAAAGATCTGGTGCTTTCCTTCTTTGAAGGGCGTCAATTTTGTCAATGTCCTTTTTGGTATGAGTCGTGATCGTGGATTATCCTTGGAGAATCGTTGTTGGCCTTTTGAGGATTCGTGGGCTTAAACGAGTCAGGCCCGTTACTGTGAAAGGCTCATTAGGGCCCAACGAGCAAAACACAGACGGTCAACGTTTGAGTTGACCGCCTGCGTGCGTGTTGGCCGCCCTTGTAAAGGGCATCAGTTATTAACCGCCTGATGGGCTATGGGCCTGAGTATGCCAGGCCCGTTACTGTAGTAAGCCTCTTTGGGCCCAATGCACGTAAGGTAGACGGTCAACGTTTGAGTTGACCGTCTGTATGAAAGTTAGCCGTCCGACGGTCAGCGCCAGCGTTGACCGCCCTGGGCCTTTCATCTCTTGGGCCCATTTCCCAATTGGGCCGTTAGAGTGTTGACCGTCGTCTTGGGCCTTTGACTTTTGTTGAACTAACCCATTTTTGGTGTACCCATCAAGTTTGATGTATAATTATTTAAAAAGAACAACAGTTTATATTATTAGTTGATTTCAGTTTAAGTTGATTATTATTATATCCAATTAATAATGATATATGGCAACAGTATTTAAGTTGATTTCAGTTTCCTTTTAAATAATTTAATTGAATTATAATTTTTGAATATTATAATTTTAGTTTAGATATTTTTCTTTACGGATTTTTTGAGATAATGTATTGTCAGTGTTTGAAACTATTTTTGGATATTATATTTTGGTCTTATAATTTGACCAATTAGTTTATTTGGTGATTTATCGGTTTTTAATCCTCAAATTTGCGTCCTAATGCCCTTTTAGATTTTGGTCAGTAGAATAAATAATTGAATTACGGATAATGAAGGATTAAATTTTAATTAAGCTAATTAAGGATTAAGATTTAACATAATCAGACTGTTGATTTTGGGACGTAATAGTTGTGGTATCAGATAAGTTGTAAGAAAAATATCTTATTTGATTTAAGAAGTCATAAGAATATGATTGAAAGATGTTAACTAGAAAGGATAGACTGAGTTCTTACACTGATTGAGAAGTAAAATACCTCATCATCATGGTTGGGATTGTGGACGTAATAGATAGAATGACTCAAAGGCCATATAATCTAGAGCTAGCAATGGCAAATCCAGTGGTGACTACAATGGCACAAGGTTGCTTTATAAAGGAGTAGGTGTCAAAATCCAAACCCTAAGGAGGTAGAGATTCGGATATAGTAGATTGAGAAAATGTTTGAGATGATTCGTTGCTTGGAGGAGGAGAAAGTTGTTTTTTCTCATACAAATTGGAAAAAGAGGCAAACCATTGGTGGTGTATGGATAAAATAATTTTGGGACTCAAGAATTAGCTTATTTCTTGGGACATTGAGCACAACACTAATTTTATGGAGTTATTTCGCTATACTCCTTACGTCATCCTAGACGAAGAGAGCAGGGTGAGGAAATTTTTACAAGGATTAAACGATACAATTTGTAAGCAGCTAATGACATTATGGTTGAGAACCTATAAAGAGGTATTGAATTATGCCCTCCTTTTTGAGCAAGAGTTAGGGCAAGTTTTTCGAAAAGAAAATAGCTAGCCATGAAAGTTAGAGCTCGGGATCGAGAGGATATCATAAAAGAACCAACTCAATGGATAAGGGGAATAAGGGAACTAAACTCGAGGGTGCACCGGACTCTTAACAATCAAAGTCCATGTGTTCTTATTGTGAAAAATCGCATGGAAGGAGGCCTTACTATAAGCTATCAGGGGTGTGTTTCAATTTTGGCCAATCCAGCTACATAACCAAATATTGTCCTCACCCCTAATGCAAACAGCTTCGAGAAGAGATTTTGCAATGATGGCTCAAGATACGAATGTATCTCTAATAGTGGTTGAAGATAAACTTATAATTTTTGAAACATCCATACATATCTTATTAGATTTTGGATCAATAGATTCATTTGTGTTAGAGGTGGTAAATGGATTGGGCTGCTCGTGACACAACCTAACCCATAATAAATAGTGTTGGATAGTATATAGCATAATCTAACATTTAGGACCATGCCTGGCAAGTTGGTAGATGGTCTGCGAGCCGTACTGCATGGCCCATAACTTGTTTTCTAAATCACCCTAACAGTTATGCGACCGCTCGAGGGAAGCCTTTAAAGGAAAATGATCATACAACCGTTGTCCCCCCATTTTTTTTATTAGAGAAGTTAATATTTAAATATTAAAATAATCTATAAATGCCCCTTGTCCCCACACAACACCCTCTTTCTCTCTCTACTCTC
>JAODPA010067433.1:0-10578 GCA_025585075.1 Nepenthes mirabilis | reverse complement strand
AACAACACACATATAAATTTTGACATATTGGTAATTTTATACCCTTCTCCCTTTCTTCAGCGCAGCAATGTCCGCTGGAAATCCTTCCCTTTCCAATCGTTTTTCTTCCTGTTTGCCTAACCCCTCGCAGGACATTATCGATCGGTGCCTCGTTCCTCGCTCTCTCTCCATTTTCTTTAGTCGGAGCTTGACGAAGAGTGAAACTCCAAGGCTCGCGTCCTCTTGCTTTCACGATCGCGGTTCGGATTTGGTCTCAAGCGGCGACGGCTTCAGATCCAAGATGTTGGAGTCGTCTTCTGATTCTTTATTGCCTTCTTCTTCTGCTATTGATTTCCTCACATTGTGCCATCGCCTTAAGGTATTCCTACGCTTTGATTTCCTTTACGTTATTAAGAGAATCAGATTAACCAGCATATTTTGTGTTGGTTATTGACAAAAATTGAGTCTGCGATTTTCTTGTTTTGAATGAAAATCGACTCACCATAAAAGAATATGTTACGGTTTAATACGGAACGACATTCCGCTACATGCAAACCCTATGGTTACAGCTTAGGTGTAATTTTTCTTTTTCTTTTTGGTAAATTGATTGGCTTTTATGTGGACTGGAGGATAAGGGTTCAGAAAGATCCAAGAGCGAATAAGGTTTAGTGTTAGCTGTTTAATGTGTAATCTTTTTTTCTGTCTCTCTTTTTTTTTTTTTTGCCTCCAATTCCAAATCCAAGGCTCTTATTTCGATTGCCAATAATACTGCTAACGACGTTGAATGCATCACCAATGAGCTTCTAAGACCCTGATTGGCCCGGTTGGAGCTTTCGGTGAACTTCTATTTAAATACAACTTACGTGGCGTGTGAAACTAAATGCTGAGTGCTGAATTAAAAATTCTTAATTCCAATTACATCTTATTCAATCAGAGTTCAAATTGGAGATTTCTCCTTTTGCACTTCTAATGCTCATTTCAACTTCTTAGAAGCCAGAAGATGTGACATTTCATTTTTCTTTAACGTATGTAGTAGGGGGACGATGCCACCATAGACTTAATTTCAAACAATAATCTACTAGTCTACTAAATATTCATACAGGTAACGTAAGGTAGTTACATGCAATAGTAGTATTAAAACGGAACAAACGTCAACCCAGTATGATACTTCCTAATATAGTTTAATTGTAACGACGCAAAACCAAGTAGTTCAAATTAATAAATAATTAAATTTCAAATAACGGGTAATTAAATCCCATATTAAATATCTAAAAAATAATAATAACAGTCAGACCTAATAATCTAAGACAGAACCTTATCGGACATTTATCCGGATAATATGCATATGACCTGCTCTAAAATCATCGCAATGGAGGTGACAAATCAACCATAGTCATGCTCAATGCATAACATAATATCCCAACTATTCACAAAACATAACCATGGGCTTATATTCAGTCAATCACAATATCTAAAGATATAATCCATATAGATCCAAATAACAACCCAAAATAGAATCATCTAAAAGAGCTGAAATACAGCTTATTTCATCCATCTAAACAAATGCGATACTTACTAGAATATACGGTGCCGCGTAAGATCTCATCCATCTCCTGCAAAGATATCCAAGCTCTTTACTTTGAAGGGATAAAATAGAAAAATATGAGTTTAGAGCTCAGTAAATATCATATAGATATATAATAATAATTACATCTAATAAATAAAAAAATGGGTTTGCTTCTCTACCACTGCCCTCCCTTCTCTCTTTTTCATTCCTTTTTCCTTCTGCCTCAGCTGCTTCCCTCGCACGCCTTCTCCCCTTTTTATTTTTTCCTTTTCTTATTTACTTTTTTATTTATCCATCATTCCTTTTCCTTTGCTTTATTACTCAACCGGCACTTGGCTGCAACCGACCAATTTGATTCCCTTCAAATTTTCACAATATTTAATTAATCTCCATCACATCCAAATTATCCAAAATAATAAATACATCCAAAAGAAATTAAATGAAAATCGGGATATTACATTAACCGCTGAATTAATTGTCTGTGAAACTAGATATGAAAACCATGAATGTACTTAAAATGTCCTGAAAGGGCCTGGATAAATTTTTGCTATTACTCAAATTGGACATTTTGGTCTTAAACTGGGGTTAGGATAGCCCTATTTGGTCTTGAGTTGACCTGTCTGGGTCACGACTGAGACTGCATTTGTGTTGGTGTTATGTTTGCATTCGCCATCACTCTACTTCATACCGAAAGACTCTGCTCTTTAATGTCTCTGTGGATTCCGAGGGCTCTCAAAATGTGAGGAACTCAAATCTGAACTAAGTTTTTTATTTGTTTATTTTGTTGTCTAAGAAATGTTATGCGGTTGCTATGATTTACTTTCCAGTGGATGGTTGTGGCTGTTGGGGATAATTTGATGACAGTATGCAAGCTGGCCTCCATCAATTGGTGGGAGGCACCATGGCCAACACCAATAATATGACAGACTGTTTGAGAAAAGGGAAAAAAAACAAAAGGAAACATTACATTCTATCACAAGATCAGAAAATCAAATCTATTTAAGGCATATGCCCTTGGAGATCAAGCTAACATCATTATTGAAACTGCACTTGGACAGAGATTCTATTTCCAAATCCAATTTAACTTGCAAGACTGAAAGTTTTCTATCTATTCTGAATTTGATCGTCAAATTCTAAATATGCTGCAAAATAACTTGAATATCATGTAACTGGGCTTCTTGAGCTTAAACAACATTTAGAAGAGCTTCTGGACTTTGACATATTGTTGTAATTCATGGGCAAAACCTCTACGATATGTGCATTGTTCTTGCCTTTGCCATTTTATTGTTAGAATTCTTATATAATTGTTGAAACTAGATTCATCCTATCATTGTACAGTCATATATACTATGTGTTGTTGTTTTGGTTTCTTACCCTTCCATTTAATACACAATGCGAGCAAGTTGGTATACCATTTGTTTATTGCAATTTTGCTTGTTGAATTCATATCATTAGATAGACTTATCCTTTCTATGTTATCTATAACGTTGCATCTCTCTCTCTCTCTCTCTCTCTCTCTGTAGACCACAAAAAGAAAGGGATGGATTAACCATGGCATTAAGGGTCCTGAATCTATTGCAGATCATATGTATCGCATGGCTTTGATGGGTTTGATTGTTGGGGACCTTCCTGGTGTGAACAGAGAGAGGTTAGATTTAAAATTTAATCATGTATTATGGGCTTTATTTCTTCTTATCAATGTTAAAGGTTAGTCATCAAGTTGTTTCCATCCGTACATGTAGTTTGACTTACCTGGTTTATGTTCTTATTGAGAAGTTTTGTTTTTTCTCTCTCCTTATTGACAGGTGTATCAAAATAGCCATTGTGCATGACATTGCTGAAGGTATCTCCAAGTTCAGTGCTTATTCTGTGAATGGTATATTGCGTGTCATGTCATGACTGATATGAGGAATATGCTCCTTTTCTGCGGAAGCAACCTAGAGAGCTTCTGCACCAACATTCCCACGCCTTGCTTAATCTGAATGTTGATATATCTTATTTCTTTCTTATGGCAGTCCTACAAGAATAGGGCCTGCTGTTTTTTTCCATCACTTCTTGAATATTTGAATTGCTTGGAATTGAGTTTCATGTTAAATGATATTTTAGGCTTCTTAAAGTTTCATCGATAAGTTAACATTTGATGCCATGGTAAGCTTGCTCCATTTAACGTAGTAATCACAAATTTAGATTACGGAAATAATCTCTTTACAGTGCAAGAGTAAGACAACATACATCAACCTTGCCCACACCTTTCACTAGCCCACCCATTTTAAATATTTGTTTGAGTGGCTTCTATGACAACTTAAATGTCATGAATTTTGAACAGGTGGGTGTAATATTCTTAAATATTTGTTTTTTCTGCATAATTTCTTTGGTACCACTGTTGTCTTGTCCACAGAGTAGTTTAATATGCTTGAATGTATGCTGATCAAATGAGCTTGAGGTTGCAGTAATTGCTGCATATCCCCATGATGTGTTTAAATGGCAAGTTTGCCAGCCGTGTTAGCTGCAGGCTGATTAAAGAGGCCCTTATTTTTTGCTTCGGAGAGGTGATATATGCTTGGATTGTGTTACGATGTCACATAAAAACCTGCTTCTCTTTTCTGTTTTAAGTTGTATTTGTGATGGAGAACAGGTGCCTAGGGTAAAAGCTAAATAAATTTAATATTTTGCTATGGTCCTAATAATCATGTTATCGGGCATTGTCATAGAAGATATAGGTTCCTTAAAACCAAGAGACTATGCATTAGACATATTCTCGTTATTGTTATGTTAGTTAAGAATTTTGATATCTCTATATTTTAGAGATTGAAGTAAGGAGATTATATTTAGGAAGATCTGGTGACCCATAAGACAATAAGCATAGCTGATATAATTTGTAGTATTAACTTGCAACGTTAAACAACAACGGTGGAGTATTGAAAGTTCTGAAGTACTTTACACAACTATGAAAGCAGAGTCTTTTTATCTGTAATGACATAATTTTTTGAGCACTGGTTGGATGAAGTCATCATTTTTTTTTAGGAAAATACTTTTTCTACTACCCATCTATGACTTTTAAGAAGGTTTAGACAGGCTTGGACTTAGCCTTGTGATCTGTTAGTTCATCTCTAGATCTGATATTCCACAAAGGAGGTGGATAGGATCAGTGAAAGAAGTGGTGAGGGCAGAAGAAAAGGGTTTTTAATTTAAGGTTTCTACTCTTGGAAATCGGTATTAAACAAAGGACATCGTAACTTAGGTAACACTTTTGTTGAGAGGAAAGATCGATCAAAGCAGAAAGTCCAGGGCCAAAACTTTTTTAATATATTGTCCTAAATTTGTGGAATTAAATGAATGTAAGTTCAATTAAAAAAAATAAAAAAGATGTAGATGGTTTGTATACGTAGCATTGCTCATATTTTTTTCTTTAATTGGTTGTTGGTTTTTGTCCTTATCATTTTATTGTACTTAGCAACCTTGCTTGTCTGAATGCCTGGTTTGGAGTTTGAAATGAAATTTGTACTTTCCTAGCTATTGTTGGTGATATAACACCTTCTGATGGCATACCAAAGGAGGAAAAGAGCAGAAGAGAGCAGGCAGCTTTAAATGAAATGTGTGAAGTTCTTGGTGGAGGGATGAGGGGTATGCTTATCTTTCTTGTTATTTTGGTGGTTTTTCATTTCATTTCCCATTCAATCAAACTATTTGGGTGTTCCTATTATTTGCAGCTGAAGAGATTAAACAATTGTGGGCTGAGTATGAAAATAACTCTTCCTTAGAGGCTAATCTGGTGAAAGATTTTGACAAAGTAAGTACCTGCTACATTGATTACATGTTCAAACAGGATTGAGCTTTTTTCGGTGGGGGTTATCTAGCATTACTATAATTTTACCATGTGCCCCACTTTTTTTTGTTTATTTTTTATTGTACTACAATGATCGATTAATATATACTCCAATGCTGCTTTTATGACACTCTTTTCCTTCTAATTTTCAAAATTCATCTCATGCTCTACATAAGTATCTGACTGAAGATTAATTTTTTCTTGATCACTACATCTTTCAACTGTGTTAATATTCTTGCATCAAATTTGTTAGGGTCATTTTTATGATTGGCATATTCCGTGACTATATGTAATATTATGTTGATGTCGGGTTATGTTTCATCGAAGTGCTGCATCAATATATTTTCATACCTGTTCGTTCCAGCTTCCAGGAATATTGTGCCTGCCGTGAGCTCGCTATGAGCTCAAGCCCAAAATTCTGAAGCCCTGCGCTCGCCGTGAGCTTGCCACGAGCTTGAGCGCAAATAGGGTTTCTCATGAAATCCTACGTGCACTTGCTGCGGGCTCGAGCCGGGCTCGAGCGCCACGGCAACGGACAATTTTTTTAAATGCGTTTTTTGAGCCCTCTATAAATATACACCTGTAATCAGTTGTCCTTAAACTAGATTGATGCATTTGGAGCCGTCCCACTTGAAAGAAACTTATTTTCCACTCTTTAATTTTGCTCTAAATTGAGAAAATTGAAAGTACTACGTTGTGTCTCATGCTCTAACGGATTTTCTCACCACTTTCTTTTTATCAATCCATCACCTCTACCTTCTGCCTTCGTTGGTGACGACAGTACGTTGAAGAAGGGGATCTGGTCATGTCTGGCAAATTCAAGTGGCACTAGAGGGAAGATTGATGTGAAAACCGAAAGACGTCCGGTTTCGATGCCGTGAGCAAATCCAACGAGTTCCTTAGTAGGGATCACAAGATGGGAGTAAGTCGACTAGGTTAGCGCGTCGTTACTACCCGATCTGTAAGTTGATTTTCTTAGTGTATTTCTTCCCTAGCTGTTGAAGCCTGGAGGATTTTTCTCGATTACCGTGGGTATCGAGTTTTTCCTTCGTCACCAAAAAAATTATTTTTTTATTATTACTATTGCTTTATTTCCATGCTCGTATTATCTAGATACAAATATTTTTTATGTATATTAAATATTTGATTTTGCACTGTTTTCGCTAATTTGTTGTGGGGGTCGAAATATTATCGTGCTATTTGGGACAAAAAGTCCTCTTTCAATTGGTATCAGAGACTTACCCCCATCCGTGACCATCGATCTAGATGTGTACGAGTGAATCGCTCTTCGTACTTCCCTTCTTTAATAGGAGCAACTATGCTTATTAAAAGGTTCAGATGAAAGCCTTTCTCAATCCATGGATGAGTGTGTGTGGGCTAGTACCCAAACCGGGTGGACTTTACCCAAAAGTGGTGATGAACCAAAAGTTTTGTCTTTGTGGTCAAACGAAGAACTTGATGCTTGCAATTGGAACAGTAAGGGTTTACATGCTCTTTTTACAGCTGTCGCTAGAAGAATTTAAGCGAATTTCTATGTGTGAGACATCTAAAAATGCATGAGATATTCTTGAAATCACTCATGAAAGCACCAAACTTGTAAAAAATTCGAAATTATAAATTCTTACAGCTAGATTTGAAAAAATTTGAATAAATGATGACGAGACTTTTGATGAATTTTATGCACAATTAAATGATATTGTAAACTCTTCATTTAATTTAGGAGAACAAATTCCTGAACATAGAATATTTAGAAAAGTTCTTCGATATCTCCCTGAGCGATTTAGACTTAAAGTCACTACAATCGAAGAAAGTAAAGATCTTGATAAAATGAAGATTGAAGAACTTGTAGGATCCCTCCAAATTTATGAGTTCACACTTCCATAGTTAAGGAAGCAAAAATCAATTGTCCTAAAATCTGTAAAGGAAGAGAGAGATCGTGGCTCCGATGAAGAGTCAAATAGTGATGAATATTTTACCACTTTTGTTAGAAAGTTTAAAAAATTTTTAAAGAAAAATAAATTTTCATCTGACTTACCAAGTTTGGATTTAAAACAAATTCTAAAATCTGATAAGAAATGCCGATGTGAATTTAAAGAATCCAAATCTAAAAATATCCAAAATGTTCAATGCCACGAGTGTAAAGGTTTTGGTCATTATCGTACCGAGTGCCCAAATTTTAAATGCCAACAAGGTCAAGTTTATAAAACTAATGTGACTTTGAGCGATGACAAAGAAGAAAAGGCTGAAAAATGCTCTGAAAATGGCCCTGTCAAATATATGGCCTTTATGACCTCAATGTGTGAAAATGATGATCGCTTAGAGGCGAGTCTCAAACTATCCGATGACTCTCAGAACGAGTCAAAATCTGATTTGTATGACTTTCAGGATATTTATAATAAATTATTTAAAGAATGCCTTCAAGTTAAGAAAATGAATGTGTTACTCAAACACAAACTGACTAAAATGGAAAAAGAAAAATTCGCTCTAAAATCCGATTTAGACACAAAAGTTCAAGAAGTTGAGAACCTAAAAAGTTCTTTTACTGAAAAAATCACAACTTTTGAATCTGATCTAGAGGCTGCTAGAAATGACTTGAAACAATTTTTAAATGGCTCCAAAAAATTGGACCATATGCTCAGTTTGGGAAAAATAAGAGGAAATAAAATTTGGTTGGGTTACTCTGAAAATGACTTGAAAGCCACTGGTAATTCTAAAACCATATTTGTCCAACCCACGTTCCTCCTAAGGCAAAATGGTCTCTCGTCTGCTCATATTGACAAATTGTCTATAGGTTCTTCAAAGAAGAGTGCTAATACACAAGAACTTTAAAACTTCACAGGTATGAAACAGTTTGGTTTTCAATGCACTAGGAAGCCAGTATGTACTTCTGATAGCCATGCTAAATTCGTTCCAATATGTCATGGATGCGGAATCATTGGCTATATTCGTCCCCGTTGCTCCGTATCATTACGACAAAATAAGTCTCGGCAAAACTCTAAGATAGAGCATCTCATTCTCCACATCCAACACCTAAATGATCAAGTGATAAATTTAAGCAATACCATAGAATGTGGTAAAAAATTGCAGATCAAGAAGAGTGAGTTCCATTACCTTTTGGTAATTCGTGACAAAAAGGGGGAGTAGATTGCTTCCTTAGGGGAGATGATGAGTGGTCGACGCTCGCACAGACTATGCGTGATGGGTGTCTGCCCCGAGGGGAAATTGATCCTGATAGGGGGAGATTATCTTGTTATGTGGAGATGTTATTTTTGTTAGGGGCGATATTATTATTTTTGTTAGGGGGAGATACTATTATTTTTGTTAGGGGGAGTTCTTCTTGGATTTCTATGATGCTTGACTTTATATTATTTTTGTGGCTTTGTACTATTCTTGTCGTCATATTATATCATCTTGTATTATGTCTGTTTGTACTAACTATGTTTGACCAGGCAACACCGCTATAATATTATATATATAAACTTTTAACACTCGCTTGCTGATTGTTATATAAACTGGCATGATAAGCAACCGTTGGATCTATATTGGAGGTGATTTGACATTCAGATTGCTTAATGTGATGCTCAATCTGCATTTCTCACTAGCTTAGCTGTGCAGTGAATGGAGTGGAAGCAAGTAAATATTTGGTATACATGATGATTTCCTGCTTTTGTTTTAAGTCCTCGTACTTGCTTGCATCTTCATTAATTATCTGAGGAGTAATTTTAGATTTTATCCAAGTTTGGTCACTTTCTATTTATGTAACGAGTATGAAATATAATCCCCAATACCCATTTGTTTATTCAGATTGCTGCATTGAGCCCTTTGCTTTGATAATTACTGTATATAATGAAATATCATATTGTGATCTAAGAAGCATGGAGAATGGCATCGGTGATGGATATGCCGATACCCTAATTTTCAAGAAAAGAGGACACAATACACTGACTAAAAGTTTAGTTTATCTATAGCTATGAATTGGTTAACAAGAGGGCTTTATACTAAATTATCAATACAAAAAAATACATATTTCTTATTTCATCGTTTAAAAAAATTTTAATACTCGAGTGAAAAAGGAGTTGTGCTACTTTAATTCATATAATGGAAAAAAATATATATGAGGATTTAGGTTTTCAGTTATTTCTAAATTAATAAATGGCCACAATACTTTTTAGTTTATATTAAAACCCCAATAGTGTCCATAGCGCGCTGTAGGATGTTAAGTGTCAAATTAAAAATAATAAAATATTTTAGTAGACATTGGCCCAGTAGAAGTGTTCTTAGTTCACGATTGATGTTCATTGAAACGAATGCTTATGCTGAATGTGTCAAACTCAAAAGATTTGTGTACTTGGCATGTCTTAAGGGTCCTCAACATGATCTGCCCTGACCTACGCCTTATATTCTTGTTGATGTACACGAATTAGAGGTTTCTTCATCTCTCTCTCTCTCTTGTTTGCTTGCTCTGACCCTAATTGATTTATATACTTATTCTGACAGAACATGGGAAGGTTCTCGATGAGTTTTTCCAATCAACTGCAGGTTAGTTTCATATATCAGTTGCCAATTTCCGCCTATATGCCCCATACAACTAGCTACTTAATGCATGATTCCTCCATATAAATATGCAGGAAAATTTCAGACCGAAGTAGGAAAAAGTTGGGCAGCCGAAATTATTTCAAGAAGAAATTTAAGGTTGGAAAGCAAGGTCAATTAGTCATCAAATTCGTCGAGCTTCCATCGTTCTACGAGGACTGCGCCCCCTTTTTGCATAGACCATCCCTTCGAAGCCAACTGCCCTCATCCTCTTCCTATATATCCTTCACTACTTAAAAAGGAAGATGCATGCTGTGAGTGAGCTGGTAGTTCCATGAAGCAGCGATCGGAGCTGCCGGTCCTATGGATTCAGCGTGCATTTGCCGACTCTTCTGACTCAGGTGAGGTGCATCGTTACTGAAGCTAATTATAGCTACTCATTTATACGCTAAACACCAGCTTTGTAGTAGTATGTGTATGCAGAGGAAGTCGGATATGGAAAGGTAAATTAGGAGCAACACCATGAAGAGATGAGCGGGGCCCTTGCTATGCATCTTTTGACCGTTAGATATCCAAGTTCAAAATGTTATGGAAATACCCATATGAAAAAATAATAATAAGAAGAAATTTAACTATTATCTAATTTTTTTTTTTTTAAGTATTAGCTTTCGGC
>JAODPA010067432.1:0-10579 GCA_025585075.1 Nepenthes mirabilis | reverse complement strand
TAATGTCTCACCATTAATACCCCTTTCTTCTCGATTCTTCTCCCCACCTCTCCATCTCTCCTTCCCTCTCCTTTTCTCTCTGCCGTTTATCTCTCTCGTCTCTCACTCTCAGTTTCTCTCGCTCTCTCCTCTCTCTCTCTCCCTTCCGTTTCGCATCTCTATCTCCCTCTTAATTTCTTCTGCCGTTTCACCCCTTCGACTGTCAAGCGGTTTCAATTCCGTTCAATTAATTGGGCGACAATGCTGGGGTGTATAAATTGAGGTGCGCGGGAAGTGCTGAGCATTGTGGGTAGCAGTGGATCGAAGTCGCCGTTGCAAGCTTGAGTCGGGGGAGTGTCGCCGTTGTCAATTGGTGCCAGAGCCACCATTGCAAACCCTTGCCGATTGCTGCCGTCGGAGCCACCGCCGTCGTCGTTAAACCCTTGCCGTCACAAACCCTAGCCGTTTCTGTTCAAACCAGGCAAGTAAAGCTCCTCTCTCATTCTTACAAGTAACAATTCCATGTTCTGCAAGTAAAGTTTCTCTCTCATTCTTGCAAGTAACAATCTTCATTCTGCAAGTAAAACGTCCCTCTTGCAAAGTAAATTTCTCTTCTTTGTAACTGAATCCATCATTTCTAATTAGTGTTGTCGATCTGCAATGAATATGGTGAAAAATGTGGTAAAAGAGAAATTGGGCTAAACAGAGTTTTATGCTCTACTAGCGGACTGGTTGTCAGCGTTGTGGAATTGGGCGTACGTAGATGGAATGTATTATACGAATTGTATGTAAAGGTGTGTGTACTGCTATGCGTGGCAGTGTGTGTATAATGACAGTATAATGGGTGTATGTATTTATAAGTGTATGCGGGCAGTGGGTATGGGTGTAAGGATGTGCATGTGTGTGTATTTGTAGACATGTGTATTCTGCATGCAGGTGTGTGGGTGAGTGTGTGTGAGTAGTGTGTCCTGTGAGTGTCGGCAGAGTGCTGCCAAGCGTGTTTGCGTGAGTGGGTGTGAGGTTGTGAGGCGACAGGTTTGCTGCTGCTGTGAGTGGTGGTGTGTGTGTGAGCANCTCAAGCTAGTCTTTAAATAATGAGAACCCAGATTCGGTGCATAATTTGTATTTTTGCATCAATTGGTTTTGGACTTTGATTTGGATATGGATTTTGGACTTGGATTTAAGATTCGCCGATTTTGCCTATCATTGGGCTTGGTATGTCTCGTACAACGATTTTGAATATATGTTTTGATCCGAACCTTTGGAACATCTGTCGCGGTGCTGCTTCGATATCTGCGCACGCTATTGGATCATCCGGCTATCGGATTCTGCCCCAGATCACAAGCTGATCGGGCATTGGACTTGGATTTGGACTTGGACTCGGATTTGGACTCGGATCGACATCGATTTTGGAATTGGTTCGGATCACCTCTGTTTTGGTTATATATATATTTATATATATATATACGTCCCGACGAGGACTATTTTGGAAATTTGGACATTTGTTTGGACTTGGACATTTGATTTGAGTACGAGACTACCATTGAATTTTGGAATTTGGATCTTGGATTTCGGTTGGATTTGTTTTATCGGCGATTTGGATTTCTCTTGGAGTTTGATTGGATTTTCATCCATAAACTTCTCATCTGATTTATTGGACTTCTTTTGTCTAAATGTGATACTTGCTGGGCATTAGGCTCATTTTTCTGTTTTGTCCCTTCAGAGTAGAAGGTTCGGATGCAGTACAGGAGTACAGGCATGATCGGTCAGATATTCGTCCGATTTGGTGAGTTCAGTTTTGTTATGATTCATATAGTTAATTGATGTATTTGGATTATGGAATTGGCCGGATATGAGCTTATTGCTATATGTTGGGAATAGTTGAATATTTTGTTATGTTTGATTATGATTTTTGGGTCGGATTATTATCTCCCTTACGATGATCGTAGAGCAGGTCGTATTTATTTTGTTCGGACGGTTGTTCGATGAGGTCCTGTGATGATTTTAATTTTGTTGAGTGTATATTTGGTTTGTCACACCCGAATTTTGGGACATGGTATTATTGGCTCTAAAATTTAATTGGGATTTTAGATTTTAGAAATTATAATTAGTCATTTAAATTGACCTGCTTGGTTCGGGTTCGTGACAGACATGCTCGTCAAAGCAAAGTCACCGGCGATCACATCCGCGACCTCGAAGAGTCATTCGAGGTGCTCCGTAAGAATCACATGAAACTGAATCCAGCTAAGTGTATCTTCGGAGTGGCTTCCGGCAAATTTCTGAGTTTCATCGTCTCCCAACGGGGGATCGAGGCAAACCCAGAGAAGATCAAAGCATTCGCAGATATGGCTCCGTCACGGAACGTAAAAGACGTCCAGCGACTGACTGGACGGCTGGCAGCACTCTCCCGCTTCCTTGCGAAGTCCGGTGACAAGTACCAACTCTTCTTTAAAGCCCTTAGAGGAATAAAATCCAATGGGTTCCAATGGACTGCGGAATGCCAAACCGCTTTCGATGAACTAAAACGGTATTTGACCAGCTCGCCGTTGTTGGTGTCACCCAAGGTTGGAGAGGAACTATATCTTTACTTGGCAGTGTCGGAGGCGTCTCTGAGTTCTGTCCTCGTGCGCCAGGACCCTGACGCCCAGCGGCCGGTCTACTATCTGAGTAAAATGTTGACCGGCCCAGAGACCCGTTACTCACGCCAGAAAAATTAGCCTTGGCACTGATATTCTTCGCGTGGAAGTTGAGGCCCTACTTTCAGGCCCATCGGATAGTGGTCCTTACGGACCAGCCGCTGAAAAACATCCTCCAGAAGCTCGACGTTTCCAGACAATTGGTGAAATTGGCTATCGAGTTGGGCGAGTTCGACATCGAATTCCAGCCCAAGCCTGCTGTGAAAGCACAGGCGCTGGCTGATTTCATTGTCGAGACTACAATCCTATTCCTCGAAGAACAGCCCGAAGAAAGCGCGAAACTGCTTGTCGGAGTTTCAGAATGGATACTCCATGTGGACGGATTGTCTACAGACACAGGCAGTGGAGCTGGAGTGGTCCTTACGACCCCCGATGGGTTTGAGGTGAAATACTCCCTCAGGCTCAATTTTTCGACAACCAATAACGTTGCCGAATACGAGGCCCTATTAGCCGGATTGCGGTTAGCTAAGGAGTGCTCCGCCAATAGGTTGGCAGTTTACAGCGACTCCGAGTTAATCGTTGACCAGGTTAACGGAGGCTTTGAGGTTAACAACCCCCTCTTGGCCAAGTATCTGACAAAGGCAATGGAGGCCGCCCAGGGTTTTAACAAACTAACCCTGGTTCACGTTCCCCGAACTGAAAATTGGAAGGCGGACCAGCTGGCCAAAGCCGCTGCTGCCGAAAACCCAGAGCAGTATTCGAGGGACATGCGGGATATCCTAGAGGCTCCCAGCATTGAGAAGCGAGAGGCAATGCAAATTTTTGAAGTGGAAAACTGGATGACGCCTTTTTTAAACTATCTAGTGGACGGATCATTGTCAGAGGATGTGGAGAATGACAAACGGGTCAAGAAGACAGTGGGTTGGTATGCTGTGGTTGACGGACGGTTATATCTCCGTGGCTACTTGACTCCATACCTCCGCTGTCTAACTCCCGAAGAGGCTGACTACGCTTTAAGCGAAGTCTACCTGGGGATCTGTGGGTCGCACATTGGCGGAAAAAACTTGGCATTCAAGGTCATGCGCCAGGGCTATTACTGGTCCTCGATGAAAAAAGACGAGCTGGAGTTCATGAAGAAATGTGAAAGCTGCCAGTTTCACAGCAACCTTCACCGCCAGCCATCTGCAAATCTGAAGGTCCTTCAAGCCCCTTGGCCCTTCGCTCAATGGGGACTCGATCTCCTCAGCCCATTTTTTATTGCCACGGGGTAAAAAAAATTCATCATCGTGGGTATCGACTACTTCACCAAGTGAGTCGAAACTATCCTACTGGCTAAGATAATAGAACACAACGCCCTGGAATTCCTCCGCCAGAACATTATCTGCCGATTCAGCGTCCCCGAGGTCGTTGTGACCGACAACGAGACCTAGTTCTCTGGAAAACGCTTCACCAAGTATTGCACCTGCCTTGACATCAACATGGTCCACACTTCGGTGGCATACTCCGAAGCAAACGGACAGGTGGAGGTGACAAATCGAACGCTACTTCACGGGTTAAAGACTAAGCTGGAGGACGCAGGGCCTCCTGGGCAGACGAGCTCCCTTCCGTTCTTTGGTCTTATTGAACAACCACGAAGGAACCAACGCGCGAGACACCCGTCAGCCTCTGTTACGCGACTGAGACGGTAATCCCGGTCAAAATCGGGCTTCCAAGTCTTAGGGTGGAGTCCTTTGACCCACAGACTAACTCCCAAAAAATCAGGGAGCACTTAGACTTGTTAGAAGAAGCCCGTGATGCTGCCAGAGTACGGACAGCAGCCTACCAATATCGGATCGCCCGATACTACAACAAAAAAGCTGGGGCGCGATTATTCGATGTGGGGGACTTGGTCTTACGAGACGTCGGGGCCACAGGCAAGCTGGCTGGCCGCAACAAGCTCTCCCCTAATTGGGAAAGGCCTTTCCTTGTGTCTGCCGTACTACAAAACGGAGCTTACAAACTCCGGAGCTAGAACGGGAAACTGGTTCCACGAACATGGAACGCCATCCACCTCAAACGATACTTCCAGTAGTGGACACAGGTACGCATTTGCATTATTATTTGCACTCGCTTGCTTGTTTTGATTATGTGAAAGATAAGTGTTTACTTAGCATCCTTCCTATGTGCATGTGCATGTGTTTTTTTCGTAGGTTACCCGACCTAGACTGCCTCTAAGTCGGGAGGGTTTTCACCCTCTTGTTAAACCCTGGTCATCCAGGCGAGCCATAAGCGGTTGAACTTAAATCTCGGTCATCCGAGCGACTCATTAGCAGTCGTATCTAAACCCTGGTCATCCAGGTAGCTCATGAGCGGTCTATTTTAAACCCTGGTCATCTAGGTGGCCCGCAAGCGGCCTAATATAAACCTCGGTCATCCAAGCGGCCCATTCACGGTCGTACTAAACCCTGGTCATTCATGTGGCCTATCAACGGTCGTATTAAACCTTGGTCATCCAAGTGACCGGATAACGGTCAAAAACCTTAGGGGGCTTACGCAGCATACGCAACGACCTCCTCTACGAGGAGATAGCGGGATCAGTCAGCGATGGTCGAAGGGAGAAACATCCTTCTCCAACGTTGACCGTCCAAGTCATCACTTGGACAGCGCCACTAGGCTAGTTAATGTAACTACCTGCCAAGCCTAAGAACATAGCTTCCTAGGCAGCTAAACAACACCAACCGGCCAACTCAGTTGGCCACCCCATGCAACAAAGCATACAAACACTGGCAGTGAAAATGAATGGACACGGAATTGAAAGAATTTCCATTTCATTGCTTTAAATATGTTACAAAATTACATAAGTACAAAAAGGAAAAAGTGCAAAAGGCTACAGAGGCGGCGGCCACCTCTGACTGTCTTGGGACTCCCCCACCAGGTCGTCCTTATGCTGCACCCCACGGTTTCCTAAGTGATGGTACTCAACGGGGAAGTTAGGGTCGATCAGCCTTACAAGATGTCGACAAACTTGGACCCCCTCAAATATCCGTGCGTGCAGCATGCCCTCGACCTCGTGGGGGCGAATCCGGAGACCTAGCTCATTCTCCAGAGTGGATATTCAATCTGTAAGCCGTTTCTTACTTGCTTTGCTTCGATCCTCCTCTTCTTTCAAACGAGCATTCTTAACTCTCAAACTGGCGATCTCCATTTTCATTCCCGCCAGGATAGCCTCGAGGGCAGCAGTCTCCTCGCGATGCTCTCTTGCTGAAGTGGCCAGCTTGGCGTCTAGCCAGGCAATCTCCGCCTCCCTGTCAGCCAGCGCCTTATCACGCTGCTCCACCACCTTAAAAAAGGCGGAGGCCACCTTCAACGGCTACACAAAAAACAGACGAAGAGCAAGTCAGAAACGTGAAAAGGGGAAAGTACGAGGAACCCATCACCAAGAATTACACCTTCCAAAATTTTCTCGTGGGCCTCACAAGCCTGGCCTCTAGACCTAGCCCAGGTGGCGGTGGACCAGGAGCATCCTCTCGAGCCGAGCTCGTAGCTCTCTCCTCCAGAATGCGCTTCAGGATATCATCAGACTCATCCACGGCAGCTGCAAGATCCTCAGATGCAGCCTCTAGAACAGCTGCCGGAGGATCAAGCTCCACTGTTGGCTTCGCAGTAGAAGTCTGCACAACTGGGGAGCTAATGGACGGCTCCCGTGCGCCCACCACCGGCTCACAAGTTTGCTCCTCGAAAGACTCCATCGATACAGCTCCAGGAACCACTTGCAGCGCAGGCTGCACCAAGATGAATCTTGAATCCGTCGACCAGTCCTCATGGGTCTTCTCCAGGCTTGCAGTGCTGCCAGGCCCACTCCAAATCCTGGCAGCCACGTAGTCGATGAGGGACGACGACAACGAGGGCGTCTCCAGCACCTTTTCTGGCAGCGGGCCAATAAACCCTTCGTCTGTATGCCGCATACAGATGATAATACCCTTAGAATCCTCTGGATTGATCATCCTCACGGGCGGCGTAGGTTTTTGAATTGGGGATGGCAGACCCAGTTCACCTTCATAGTCTCTTCCCAGGAAACAAAAAAATCCCGATTAAGCTCGTCGGGGTTCTCCTTTATTGCCTTTATTAACCACTCCTGGGCCGCCATCTCCGCCACAGACGGCGTCCCCGCATATGCCTTCGGAACCTGGCCCCAATCCTTTTGAAGGGGTCAGGCCGTTTCCACACTCACGAAGAAGAACCGATTCTTCCAGTTTTTCAACGAGTCGTATATGGCCTTATTTATCTTTATACCAGAACGGGGGAAGAGGGATATCCATTCTTCTCCCTGATTTATTTTAAACAAAACCCTAACCATGGACATCCTAAGCTTCTAACCACGCTTGCGAAGAAAAATACACAGTACAGAGGTACCGGATAGCGTTAGCGTGAAGCTGGGCAATGGGTACTCGTAGAGCCTTCAAAAGAGACTCCATGTCGTCCGGCAGCGGGATACAAAGGTCGCTCCTCAGGTGGGCCTCGTAGACTGTGATATGCCCCTCCGGAGGGGCAAAAGCTCTGTCATTCCTTCCCGAAACTTTCCACGCAATTTTCTTTGGAATGTTAAACTCAGCACACTGCGCTTTGACGTCACACTCTCTCAAAACAGAGGCAATGTCTGCAATGGATGCCATGACTTACTCGAAGGGTTAGGGTTTCTGAAAGTTATGAACGAAGAGGACGAAGGCTTGGAGGCATAAAAGATTTTCGAAGTGTGGAGGAAAAACTTAGACGCCAAGCACACATTAAAACTCCTCATTAAGTACGCCGTCAGTCTTGCCACGTGTCAACTCCCTACTTGGCTCTTCAAAAAGCGGATCTTTGACGCATTAATGGCCAGGATCTCTGCCCAACCAAAGGGAGACACGTGTCTTCTTCTGGCCTGCAAACCGGCTGATGGCCACGCGTCAATCAAGCCTAGCAGGAAGTTCTCCGGAACTGACCAAGACGGTCATCAATTATGATCAATGTTGTTCTCCTGAATTGATCAAGACGGTCAACAGTTCTAGTTAAACACTCATCTACACCTTTCATGGAGTTCTACAGGATCCTCAAACGCCGTAGGGCAGTAAGGGGTATTCCATCATGTACATGCTGGAGGCCAGAATTCTAGCCACCAACATGTTGGGCTAGTGATGGGTATGCCGGATTATGGGCTGGACCACGGTCAATGGAGGCATAAAAGGAATGCCAAACGGTCAACTTAAAAATGGTCCAACGGGGCCTGAAGGCCCAAAACTTGAAAGGCCCAAGATGGTTAACGTCATCGTTGACTGTCTGGACTCCGGAAGACGGTCAATACTCGCGTTGACCAGAATCACTGTAGCAACAGGCCAAAAATAAAAAAATTTTTACGGGTCAGGACCACTTAAACCCACGATCCATCAGATTGCCAGCAACGGCTCTCCTGGCAATCTCCACGATCTTTACTGGCTCCCAAAGCGGATATTGACAAAATCGGCGCCTTTCTCGTAAGGAAGGCACTAGATTTTTTCAATCTCCTGCCAACTGGGAATTCCAACGGTAAAATACACAGAAAGAAGGTAAGCAATTTGGAAAGCCACTGACCGCCGTGGAATGAAATTATTTCAACCCTTTTGGCAACTGGCATCAATTCTGAAAGGCAGGCCAACCAAAAAATTATACAGGGATCACTCCTTCCAAAGAAGGAAGATCGCCCACTCAACCATAAGTAAGCCTTGAAACTCTCATTCCAGGCACGCTTTCAGTTACCTACACTTTCAGTGACTTACGCTCTCAATTATTGACGCTGTCTACTACGCAAACACTTATTCAGGCAACTCAAAAAACCTAAGGCATACAAGCGCGCCTCTCACTGCCATTTACTGCCTCCCTACCTTTCAAATTCAAGAAGACAGTCTCGTCTCTCTTTCATTTGGAAATACACTCTCTCTCACACTCACTCTCTCTTTCTCAATTTTCAGTTTCAAAAACCTTCTTATCTTCCGAAGGCTGTTTACTGACTTGAGCGTTAGAGTATTTTCGGTGGGACAATTTCCCGCCGATACACTGACCTCTTATTGTTTTTAGTGGTGTGCAGGATCCAACTCAGGGAACGGTGTCGAAATCAGGACAAACGGATCATTCCGAATCTATTGGAAGTTCGGATCAAGGACGCATCAGGTATGATTTAATTGGATGGATTATCACCTGATGAGTAAGCTATTGCTGCTGCTGCTGCCGTGGGGCTCACAAATATGGCTGCCAACTTTTCACTAAGTATTGTATTAAGTTGCCCCTCCTTGCTGATGCTGCTGCTGCCGTGGGATGGATTTGCTGAAGTTGCTGCCACTTTCACTAAGTGTTGATATATATATATATATATATATAGTGCCCCCTTGCTGATGCGTTGTTCCTGCTGTGGCTGCTGATGCCCGGCCTAAGGAAGAGAATAAGTAAGTTGCCACTTTACTTAATTTATCCATATATATGTGCTGCCCCTACTGGCCGAGCCTAAGGAGAATTACTAAGCTGCCATTTTGCTTAATTTATCATTATAATTATGTTGCCCGGGTGGTATTACTATTTGCCCGATTGCTTCTTTGTCAACTGAATTTAATTCGGTTGTTAATCAATTAAATTTTTAGCAACCAAACTGACATTGGACAATCACGAGTCAATGATGTTGCAACCTAGATTAAATATTTATCCAACATTGCATCCCGATTTAAGTTTTTGGCTCCCCGGGTTTAGCATGAAAATTTTGATCCTTACAGCATCTTGTTCAGTTGTGCCCTTGTGCGATTTTTGTGATGGAAATGGTGAGAAGTGGATTTGGAACTCAGGTGCGTTAATGGGTAATATGGAAAACCTTGGGTGCGAGGATTTATGCTTGTAAATATGGTTGTCTATATATTTATATATATACAGAGGTGTGCTTGTGTGTATGTGCAGTGTGCGGAAGGTATATATATATATTCATTTATATTTATATAGCACTTGCATGTGTGTGTGTTTGTGTTAGTGTGTTTGGCATGGTTAGATGTGCTTGAGTAGATTCCTACAGTTTAATAGAAAGAATGAGATTACATATAATATAGAAGATCGTTGGGACTGGAGATATTAAATTAGGACTAGTTTGATATTCCTGGGTTTTATCTGAATATACCAAGTGAGTATTTAGTTATAGCTTTAGTGATGGAATTTATAGGTTCTAATCCGATTGAAGCTTTGCATTAACTTTGCTAACATGCGTGAATTTTATTGGTATTCTATGGCTAAATTGAGAGATACATATGAAAATACTAAGGTATTTGGTTGAATGGGGGCTATGACACCTTAGTGTGGTCTACGATTTTTCGATACTAAATCTATATTCCCGATATTGAAGTCATTTAGATGAGTGTTTATAGTTTTGTGAACATTATGCATGGGATATCGTACCGAGATAGTGCTGGCTTTGACTTGTGGATATGAGTATTCTGTATTCGATGGGGCGTGTATTACAGCGGATCACAGGAATACGTGCAAGTCATATTCTGGGTTTCCCGACGGGGTAACAAGATATTATTCATGTTGATTGGATTCGATACTTGTACACAACGGTTATCAAGTATTATGAAACCATAGGGCTACTTGTCAAACTTGTGAGCACCGATACCTTGAGGATTTACCCAACCGTTGGAGACATGTGAGTGGATGTTGGTTCATAGAGACGTATAAGATCTGAGGTGATTTTTGTGACATCTCATACAGTTGAAACCTCTGTTGAGATAGGTTTGATGAAACCTATATCGCCGTTGATACTCGGATTCAGTGGAATTCAATTTGCATCTCTAATGATTTGTTGTCATGTGGCTTTGAGTCGTCGGTACGATAAGTTGTTAAATCTCGAGTAATTATTGAGTTATATTATGTAATTATTTATGTAGATATTATTATCCGATATGCTATATTGTATTTTGTTATTTTATTAATTTATTACT
>JAODPA010067431.1:0-10578 GCA_025585075.1 Nepenthes mirabilis | reverse complement strand
TATTCAATATAACCCGAGTCAAACCGTCAGGGCGTTACAGAAAATCCAATAAAGTACTGCAATTTTTATCGATCTCTCGAACACTCAACGGAAGATTGCAAGGCGCTTCAATGGGAGATCGAGGAGCTCATCCAGAGGGGCCATCTCACTAGGTTCATTAGGAACCCTGGGCAGAACACTGGCGCCTCAAGAGGGGAATGACCAGAGCCTTCCCTACCACGGAACCGGGTCGCGATTGGAATGGTCAATATGATTACAATCCGACCGGTCAAGACCCCAGCGGATCACAAGAAGTAATAGGCAAGGCGGAAGAAATAGCGCATAGAAGATAACGTCATTAGCTTTAGTGACAATGACATGAGCCATGTAATCTCCCCCCATGCAGATCCCCTTATTATATATGCACTCGTTTTGGATGGTAGCATTGACTACCAACAAAAACGAGTTTTTATTGATAATAAAAGTTCTCATGAATTGCTTTACCTTGGTGTGTTTTTTAGACTTAGTTTAAAAAAGACTTAGTTGAAACCTGCCGAAGGCCCACTCTACGGCCTTGACTACGAACCAATGACCATCCAATGAACAATCTAGTTGGAGGTTACCCTGGGCACATACCCAAGAACGGCGAGTCGTACACTCACCTTTCTGGTTGTCGACTTGCTTTCCGTGTACAACGTAATACTATGCCATCTATGCCTAACTGGGTTTGAGGTCATCACTTCAATATTACACCTCAAAATGAAATTCCTGACAGCCTGCGGTATGGGCAAAGTTTTGGATAAATAAGTCACCGGACGGACATGTTACATGTCCCGGGTCTCACCGAGTGGCAACACCAAGACGGTAGGAGAACTCAACCATTGAGATGAAGCAACTCTGTAACAAGCTTAAGCTGGTGAGGCTACTGTTCTAATCCCACTGGATCCAGAGGACCCAGAGATGTGCGTATAAATCAGAAGCTCACTCACTGGGACACTACGCGATGAGCTGATCGCGTTCTTATGACAGAACGTTGACATCTTCACATGGACCCCTACTGACATGCCTGGAATTTCGATCGGAGTAATGGTCCACAAGTTAGGTCTCGATCCTAGCCGCAAGCCTGTTAGGCAAAAGCAGAGGAACCACTCCGTGGAGAATCTAATCGCCATCCGGGAGGAGGTAAAGAAGCTGCTGGACACTGTCTTCATCAGAAAAGTCCAGTACTCGGACAGGCTCTCCTACGTCGTTCTAATAAAGAAGAGCAATGGGAAATGGCAAATGTACGTCAACTTCACCGACGTTAACAAAGTCTGCCCAAAAGACAACTTTCGTTTACCCAGGATCAACCTGTTTGTGGACTCAACATTCGGGCACGAGCTGCTGAGTTTTATGGACGCATACTCAGGTTACAACTAGATCCAGATGAATCCAGAGGACGATAAGCACACTTCGTCTATGACAGATCAAGACACTTACTGCTATAAGGTGATACCCTTTGATTTAAAGAATGTGGGTGCCACTTACCAATGGCTCATGAACAAGATATTCGAAAAGCAAATTGGCCACAATATGGAGGTGTACGTCATCGACATGCTCATCAAGAGTAAGACCACTAATGGCCATATTCAAGATCTGGCTGAGTCCTTCGAGGTGCTTCACGCACATCAGATGAAACAGAATCCTTCTAAGTGCATCTTCGGAATATCCTTAGGGAGGTTCTTGGGTTTCACGTCTCTCAACGAGGGATCGAGGCAAACTCGAAGAAAATCAAGGCTCTCATGGATATGACTCCATCGCAGAGTGTTAAAGACGTCCAAAGGTAACCGAATGACTGGCAGCTTTGTCCCACTTCTTGACCAAGTCAGGGGACAAGTACCAGCCTTTTTTAAGGCTTTGAGGGGAACAAAAGCAAATGGATTCCAATGAACTACAAAATGCTAGGCAGCTTTCGACGAATTGAAGTAGTACCTAACCAGTCCACCATTGCTAACGTCACCCAAGGATGGAGAAGAGCTATACCTCTACCTGACAGTATCAAAGGTGACTCTCAGCTCTATTCTCATCAAGAGTAAGACCACTAATGACCATATTCACGATCTGGTTGAGTCCTTCGAGGTGCTTCACGCACATCAGATGAAACAGAATCCTTCTAAGTGCATCTTCGGAATATCTTTAGGGAGGCTCTTGGGTTTCACGTCTCTCAACGAGGGATCGAGGCAAACTTGAAGAAAATCAAGGCTCTCATAGATATGACTCCACTGCGGAGTGTTAAAGACATCCAAAGGTAACCGAACGACTGGCAGCTTTGTCCCACTTCTTGACCAAGTCAGGGGACAAGTACCAACCTTTTTTAAGGCTTTGAGGGGAACAAAAGCAAATGGATTCCAATGAACTACAAAATGCTAGGCAGCTTTCGACGAATTGAAGTAGTACCTGGCCAGTCCACCATTGCTAACATCACCCAAGGATGGAGAAGAGCTATACCTCTACCTGACAGTATCAAACGTGACTCTCAGCTCTATCCTCATATGCCAGGACTTTGACTCTCAACGGCCGATTTACTATGTGAGTAAAATGTTGACCGGCCCAGAGACACGCTACCCACGCGTAGAGAAGTTAGCATTGGCACTTGTCTTCTCTGTCCGAAAACTGAAACCTTTCTTCCTGGGTCATCGCATGGTAGTCCTAACTAACTAGCCTCTGAAGAACATACTCTAGAAACCCGACGTTTCCAGATGGCTAGTTAAGTAGGCTATCAAGTTAGGAGAGTTTGACATTGAATTTTGGCTAAGATTAGTCATCAAAGAGTAGGCTCTGACTGACTTCATCGTCAAAACTACGACACAAATTCTTGAAGAGCAACCCACTAAGGACAAAGAACGGCACCGGGAAGAGTCGAAGTGGGTCCTTAATGTAGACGGATTGTCTACGGAGTCTGACAACGATGCTGCAGTGGTCCTGAGGACCCCTGATGGGTTTGAGGTGAAGTACTCCCTTAGACTCGACTTCCTGGTCACCAACAATGTTGTCAAGTACGAAACCATGTTAGCTAGGCTAAGACTAACAAAAGAATGCTCCGTTAGGCGATTGACCATCTACAACGATTCTAAGTTGGCTGTTAACCAGGTAAACAGAATTTTCGAGATGTGCAACCCACACTTAGCCAAATACTTGGCTAAGGCGAAGGACAACCTCTAGAGATTTGATAAGTTGGACCTGGTCCACATCCCCAGAATTGAAAAATGGAACGCTGACCAATTCGCTAGGGTAGCGGTAGTCAAAAAGCCGAAACAATACTCGAGGGGCATGCGAGAGGTCCTAAGCACTCCTAACACGAAGGAAAGGGAAGCAATACAAATCTTTGATGCAGAAAGCTAGATGATGCTATACCATGGCAGACGGAACACTACCAGACAACGCAGACAAAGCCAAGCGGATCAAGAAGATGCCCAGCTGGTACACCCTAGTCGATGGACGGTTATATTGTCGTGGCTACTCGACTTTGTACTTTTGGTGTTTAACTCTTGAGGAGGCAGCCTACGCCATGAGCGAAGTCCACCTTGGGAATTGCAAATCGCATATCAGTGGCAAAAACCTAGTGTTCAAGATGACGCGCCAGGGATATTACTGGTTGACAACGAAGAAGGACGCTCTCGACTTCGTTAAGAAGTGTGAAAATTGTCAACTCCACGGTAATCTTCACCAGCAACCGCCCGCTGAGTAGAGGTCACTTCAAGCTCTTTGGCCTTGCATGTAATGAGGGCTCGATATTATCGACCCTTTTTTCATTGCTATCGAGCAAAGGAAGTTCATCATCGTTGGCATCAACTACTTCACCAAATGCATCGAAATCATCCCGCTGGCCAAGATCACTGAACACAATACTTTAGAATTTGTCTACCAGAGCATAGTCAGTAGATTTGGTGTTTATGAGGTCAGAGTAACTGATAACAGAACCCAATTCTCCAAAGAATGCCTCACCAAGTATTGCACCTGTCTAGGTATCAGATTCGTTTACACTCCGGTAGCATACCCACAAGCTAACGGACAGGTGGAGGTCACAAACCGCACGCTACTCCATGGTCTAAAGACCAGGCTGGAGGACGCAGGGGACTCCTGGGCCGACGAATTGCCCTTTGTCCTATGGTCTTACTAGATAAATCCAAAAGAACTGACCCACGAGACGCTCTTCAATCTATGCTACGGGACTAAAGCAGTAATTTCAGTGGAAATTGGGCTTTCAAGTCTTAGGTTGAGTCTTTTGACCCACAAGGTAACTCCCAAAAAATTTGGAAACACTTAGACTTGTTGGAGGAAGCCCGCGATGCCGCCAGACTACATATGGTGGCCTACCAACAACGCGTCACACGTTGTTACAACAAGAAGGTAAAAGCGCAACAATTCAAAGTTGGAGATATGGTCTTGTGAAGAATCGGGACTATGGGCAAGACCACTAACTGGAATAAACTGTCTCTGAATTGGGAATGCCCTTTTCTAGTCTCTGCCGTTCAACAAAACAGAGTGTACAAACTCTAAACCTAGAACGGTAAGTTAGTTCCTCGGATGTGGAAGGCGGTCCACTTCAAGCGCTACTTCTAGTAACGGCATAGATAGGTCATCCATATGTATGCTTGCACATATTGTTTATCATTAATAAAAGAAGATATTTTTTCTTTCTTATTTGCACTATATTCTTTTTTTTTATATGCATGTGTGTCTGCTTGCAGAGTTATACGACCTAAACTGTCCCTAAGTTGGTTGGATTTTCACCTGCACATAACTAAACCCTAATCATCCAGGCGGTCCACAAATGGTCAAAGCTAAACCTTGGTCATCTAGGCGGCCTACTAATGGTCGAATTAAACCCTGATCATCCATGCGGCCTATTGACGGTCGAATTAAACTATGGTCATCCTGGCAGCTTACGAGCGGTTGTAACTAAACCCTGGTCATCCAGCGGTCTATTAAACGGTCAAATTAAACATTGGTCGTCCAAGTAGCTCATTCGCAGTCAAAATTTTAGGGCCTCAAATAGCATACATGACGACCTCCTACTTAAGGAGATAGCGTGATAGTCAATGACGGTCGACAGGAGCAGAAGCGCTCCATTCAAAAGCCGACTGCCAAGTTCACACTTGAGTAGCACCGCCAAACCTCTACTCAGTAGTATAGAATAGGTTTGACCTGACAACAGGGTCCACCTTGATGTCTTCACTGGACTTAAATCCATTAGAGAGCACCACTAATATCTCAAGAAAGGCAGACGACCAACCTATGTACAACGTACCATGTTGGCCAGACAACGCAACAACAATAATTGAGAAACAACTACTAAGGCAAAGATGCGGAATATCTGTAAAATGATCATTTTATTGATTGTGCGCCTTCATAACTACAACAATTTTAAAAAGCAAAAAGTACAAAATCTAAGGAGGTGCAGAGCTCCCAGGAGGAGGAGGTGGCGGCCCCTGATCACTTCGGGACTGCCCCATGAGGCTCTCATGATACTGGTCAGAATGGTTGGATGGGTCAAGATACTCCACTGGAAAGGTAGGGTCAACCAATCGTGCGATGCATTGGCAAAGGTTAACACCCACCCGTAACCGTGCCACCAGGATATTAGAGACCACATAAGGGCGTATATGAGTAGTCAACTCGTTCTCCTTCAATTTGGCATTCTCATCTTCAAGACTTGACAGCACAGCATCTCTCAGTAGGGCATTCTCTTCTGTCAAACTGGCATTCTCTGCCACTAGACTGGACAACATAGATTAGAGAGTAGCTATGTCATCCTAGTGCTCCTGGTCCTCCGCCCTTAGCAATTCCATCTCCTCCTCGAACTAGGCAATCTCCTTATCCCGATCAGATATCACTAGGTCCCATTGGTGTAGTCCCTTCGTGACTACACCCATAGTTTTCTCCCCCTGTAGAAAAAAATGCTACATATTAGCAACGAAGAGAAAAAGGAGAATGAAAGCTGCAAAGGTTTACCTGCAAAATTCTGCGCACCAGCCTTATTGGCTTGCTGCGAGACCTTGGCTCGGGCAGCGGAGGACTATAAATGTTGATCTCTTGAGCAGGCCCAGTAGTAGCCTCCGCCGCAAACTCCTCCGGCATGACCTCAGCCAAACCTGCTGCCTCCTGAGACTCTCCGGTGGTAGGCTCCACCGTCAGCTCAATGCTGACGCCAACTACCTCTTGAGACTCTCCAGCAGCAAGCTCCAAAAATAATCCAACGGCCAGTGCAGCAGGAGGCTCTAGAAGAGCCCCTAGGATCTCTTCAACAGCCAGCTCCTCTGGCAGTCCAACAACCCGTTCGACAGAAGGCTTCGCGGGTGACTCCGATGGCACCACCAGGTGCTCCGGCAGTGACAAGGCAAGAACAGCGCCGCTCACAGTAGAGCAATGTTTAGCCCTAAATGCCTCAATGGTAGTCTTAACTCCGCCTACGCTAGAGCTATCCCAGACTCTAGCAAACTGGCTAGCCAAAATGCGCTTTGGCTCTGTGAAAGAAGAAGAAATAGGCATCACCGTTGCCTCCTTCTTTTGTCTTGGACTCTTGGGAGTCTCGTTGCTGGGAGGCGCGCTGGCAGACCCGATCGTGAGGGCGTCTACCTTCCTCTTATGGGAAGGCCCCTTCATCTTCTACTCTGGAGTAGGCGGTCCTCATCATACCTCCTTGGCTTCCGCTCGAGAAACAAAATGGTCTCTTCAAAACTCCAGAAGGTTGCCCTCCACTAGCTCTAGAAGTGACTGCACCGCAACGACCTCCTCCTCAGTGGGCGTCCCAATATAAATGTTGGGCACCCTGCCCTAATCTCTGGTGAAGAGCCAGGTCGAATCAATATGAATATAAAAGAATCGGTTCTTCCAATTCTTCAGAGAATCATATGTGGCATCGCTGATTTGGAGCCCTCGTGGGGACAGGGATGCCCATTCTCCGCCCTGGACAAACTGAAACATCACTCTGACTGCTCTCACCGTCAACAACTTTGAAGCTGGTAAAGAAAGATGCACAACATGCACAAATAATGCACCGCATTGGCATGGAACTGTGCTATGGGGACTCGAATGGCAGTCAGAATATCCATTAGCTAGTCAGGAACTAAATGGCGCAGCCCACTCCTCAAGTAGGCCTCATAAATAGTGATGCAGCCCTTAGGATGAGAGCATGCCCTATCTCCCTCACCAGGCATCCTAAAGACAATCGACTTGGAGATGTTAAACTTGATAAACAGCTCCCTCACCTCACTGGCCTTGATAATAGAAGCAATCTGGGTAACAGAAGGAGCTATGGGAATGGAAGCAAAAAAGAAGATAGCACAACACTTAGAAAAATTTTCAGGATAAAAAGTTGAAGAAAAGTGTGAGAAATTTAAAAAGCATTGGACGGACCACTTAAAGGAGTGTGAACAATGGAGAAAAGGAATCGTCTCGTAATCATGCACCCATCATTGCTAACACGTGTCGCTTTCTGAAATGGAGCAGTCAAATCAGATCTTCTGACGCATTAATTACCGAGATCACAAATTCATTGCATGCGGACACATGGCCAACTTTTAAACTGACAGGCCGGTGGCATGATGGCACGTCATTTCAACTCCCACCTCCTTAGAAGTTCTCCAGATTTTAGTATAGACGGTCAACGAATCCGGTCAACACTTCTTTCAACAGTTTTTTAGATTTTGTCATAAACGGTCAACGAATCCGGTCAACACTTCCTTCAACAATTCTCCAGGTTTTGGCCAAGATAGTCAACGATTCCGGTCAGCACTTCCTTCAGAAGTTCTCTGGACGTTGGCCTAGACGGTCAACAAATCTGGTTAACACTTCCTTCAACCGTGTTCCGAATTTCAGCCTAGACGGTCAACGAATCCGATCAACGACCTTCCAAGTTAGTTCTCCCAATCTTGATGGCATGATTAGCAACCACATGCAATGCGATCAACAGGCCAAGAGTCTTCACCAGGTCACCTCAGGTAGGTAACCCAACCACTCGCGGCCCATCCCAAGCATGCTGGAGGCCGAGGTCCCAATCCCCCAACATGGGGGGCTAGTGAAGGCTACGTAATAATGGGCTGACCTAAGAAGGAGGAGCGGCCTAGATACACAACGGCCAATTAGCGTCTGGATGGTCAACGCCAACCGTTGACCGGTCAAAAGGCCAATGAGCTAGAAGAAGCCCAAGTATAGGACGGCCCACTTGGGCCCAAGACGGTCAATGCTTCCGTTAAACGGAATCATACAAGATGGTCAATGCTTCCATTGATAGGAAGTATGACCAGTTGACCGTCTGAAGGACAGGTCTCAAGTGGGCCAAACTACACGACCGTCCTCGACTAGCAACAATTTTCTCTCCTAATTTTGTGCTCTCATAGAAGGTAATCTCCACTATAACGGTCATCAGTAAATTCAATGTGTATCCCTAAATAGAAGTACCAAAATCTCTTTCCTGTCTCCCGAAAACCCTAACGGCTCCAAAACACAGAAGGAAAGCAATCAATCTAATGACTATTACTTCTATAAAAGCTCCACGCCAGAAAAGACAGCGATCCTAACAGAGCGTGGTAATCAAGCCCTTCTACGTAAGGAAAACAATCCAAAGCAACGTCTATAAAAGGCCATGAAATCCTCACTCCAATGCATGCTCTTATTGGCCCATAAATGCTTAAGCTTGCCGCAAACGCTCTCAAAAAGCTCTCTTCTTTTTGTTCCAAAATTTGTTTCCATTTACATGATTTTGTTCCGACCTTTATTCATTCATATGTGATTTGGATTTGGATTTTATTTCGTTCAATATACATTTCGTGTGATTTAAATTATGTGATTTCGCTCTGGATCAAGTTTCGTTTAGTATACGTCTTGATAGGACTATATTTTGATTTGGATTATGATTTAAGTATGAGATTATTCTTATGACTTTCGATAATGGGTTTTCAGATTTGTATCTTGTACCGGTTTTTGAATTATTATGAACTCTCCATCTAATTTCAAACCTTATTATTTATTATATGATATTAGTACTTACTAAATTTTAGACTCATGTTTTTATTTTTTATTCCTTCAGATAGTAAATTTAGATATTGTGTAAGAGTTTAGACATAATTTGATTGCAACTTTATCATTGGTGATCTTAGTTTTATTTTTGGACTTGATATATATCAGATGTATATTAGGTCTTGAGTTTAGGCCGAATATAGGCCTATAATTATGCATTGAAAACAGTTGGGTTGTTGTTTATTAGGCTTTGTTGTTATGCTATAATTTGTCACCTCTCTTACAATATTTGTGGAGCAAATAGTATATATTTTATTATCTGAATGGTTGTCTAATAAAATTTTGTGTTGGTAATTACTCTATGGTTGTCATATTGGGTCATGTGGTTTGTTTATTTGTTACGTTCGGGTTTGAGATTTGTTGATTATTGTGGTATTATTTTAGAATTTTTAAATTTTGTGTATTATAATTGTTACACCTGCCTTGGTCCGCATTCATGAAAGAAAATCTCGATAATCAATAATTATTGAGTAAAACCTTTAGGTTTTTATAATTAGTAAAAATAATATATTAAGAAAGTCAACTTATAGTTTAAATAGTAAAGATACACTAATCTTAGTCGACTTACTTTTTACTTATAATCCCCACTAAAGAACTTCTTAGATTAGCTTCCATGAGTAGAATCACATATCTTTTGGTCTTACTATTAATTTTACTTCACTTGTTGTAAAATTTTTACACACTAGTAGATCTCATTGTCCATGCCAACACCATCCAAACAAAAGTTTACATGTTGGAGCTAGTGTGCAATATAAAGGAGAAATGTATTGAGTAAAAAAACCTTGATAACTTATCATAAGAATAAATTTGGTTTTCTTGAATGGTAGATATTCACATCTATCAAGGTAAACTTTTAAGATAAAAGCCTTTTTTTTTTTTAACTATTTTTATCCTTCTATAAATGTTTGAAAGTACGGTACATATATAGGAGGTTGGAAATTTGGTCAAAAATACATGGCCATTAAGAAAGCAGTGCCCTAACGCACATGCGCTGCATATGCTAACTTTTGATGCGAAAATTTTAGCAGAAAGTCTGTGCTTTAACACACACACACCACTCAAGCACGGGCATATGCAGTAAATGACACTCATGCGTTGTTTGGGCATACATCATGTATAGGTATTTTGGATAAATGATAGTCATGTGATGCTCATGAGCACGTTAGGTGTGGGCAGTCTAGATAAATGACACTTATTGACAACTCGAGTGTATATCAGGTATGAATATTTTAGAGAAAACATGCATTGGTACTTATCAGGCATATGTTAGGAATGGATACTGTGAAATGACGCATTTACAAATAAAAGGCGTGTATCCAATATTGGTCTTCACCAATACCTGAAAATTTTTTAAACTATCTATTTAACCCAATTACGAAATATATCAATACAAAATTTTCCTAATAGAAGGTTTCACGATAGGTTTGGTTTGACTTTGGGAAGCTTAATTCAAACCCAACACAAAACTTTAAACATATAATTCAAATTCAATTTATAATATTTTGAGTAATATAAAAATTTACATATATGGGTTATTCC
>JAODPA010067430.1:0-10578 GCA_025585075.1 Nepenthes mirabilis | reverse complement strand
AATTTATATATAGTCAATTTTACCCAATACAACACAGCTTTTTTTTTATTATCAAAACGAAAGTAACCACTAAGCCTAATCTAATTATTTTGTTTTCATAAAAAAGATTATATAGTTCTCAAAATCAATTCAAAGTAAAAGAAAACTTCAAAACAACACGACTTTCAATATAAAAAACAAATGCATTCGATCATAATTTTTAAAATTTTATTTTCATGACAGAAAAATCCAGATCAAGCTACGGTATCGAAAAACATCAACATCAAAAGACTTTAATACGATGTATATCAAATGATATGTATCGTATTGGCTGATATTTTCATCCCGTGGTTGGGACAGAACCAAACCCAGAGGTCAAGCTAGTATGAAAGAACATGGTTTTCCACCACAAAGCTGTCAAGAATCTGCAATGGACAAATTACCAGTACATAATCCATGAGCTGATGCGATTTGGCTTTGCTAAGTCACTAAAAACAGAGAAATTCACCGTGTATTTCCAGGAAGAGAACAAGAATTCCCTCATAAGTAGGAAACAGCTTGGAAAAAAGAGGGCCGACTTGGGTGGCGGAATATTATCAATAAGGATTGTACCTGCTCCGGCCCCGACTTCCCTCGTTACCATGCTTCCTGCCGCCTGAGGAACCACCCCTCCCGCCGCTGGTTCTTGGTTGAGCGACAGCCTGGTGTTGCATTCCCGGTTGTTGCCTGCAATGGTAAGACAGAAATGGCTTCAAATGACGAACCAAAAATTGACCGGCTACTAAAATGAAAGCATCGGTATAGTTAGATATTTGGCCAATATATTGGCCGATACAATCTTATTAGCTTACAATTCTCAGAAATTTTTTTCTTCTGACATGTCTAATACCAATATGTATCATTTGACATATTTAAAACCAATATGATCATGACCGATACCAATACTTTCAACCGGTCATTGTAAATTCATTCAAACTTTCTCTTCCACGGAGTCATCCTCTCGTGTTTCCCGGCTCCCCCACCCCAAGCACACTCAAGAGATCAATAAATGCCTCCCTGCAACCCCTCAACTCAACGCAAACAAATCTCTGCAATTGCTTCACTCCATTCATCTGCATCACTTTCCGAACAAATTGACCACCCACAACACTTCAAATGATTCCTATACAACAAACTTCCTTGCAGGACCAAACAAAAGCACCACTGATTGCTCATTTTCTGCATGTCTAGCTTTAACATTTGCATTGGTCAGAACAACTCCACACTTCCTTTCTCATATATTGCCAATCGTGACTGAATTATCAGCTGAAATGCAAAATATCACCCGATATATCAGTACTGGGTGCCTAATACCGATATGTTTTGATACTATAACAAAAGCCGTGACGTGTTGTATTGGCGATATCGGCAGTGTTGACCAATATCAGCCTCAAGTTCCGATTTGCAAAAAATATTTTACGCCTAAGATGTCAGAAGATATGTAACATCTGATACATAATCAACTGATTTTACCTATGCTATCAATGTACTTGTATTAACAATAGCCTAAGAAAAGCTCTTAACATTTTGTAACCGCCCTTCTGAAGGGAGAACCAGGCAATTGATTTCAGAAGGAACAACAGAACAATCATCATTCCTGAATATGACATCATAGAATGATCAGAAACCATCGTTCCTTAAACAATGATTCATATTACAGCATTCATTGCAACTTGATCAGTGCGTCTATGGCCACAAAAGAAAACCTCAATAAATACTTCTCGAAACCAAACATTCTGGAAGCCTTCAATATTGGCATTAAGAAAACACCACAAAAACAAACATACGACCCTTAATCCTTTTTCATGTTTTTCATGTCACCTCCACTAGTTGAGAGCTGTTATGGTCCTTACAAAGGAAGACTCCTACATCCCCCCCCCCCTAAAGGGCCGGATTAGAAGTTAGATGAATGTATGGTAAAAATTCAATATCCATTTAAATTATTTGATAGTGATTACCATTTATCCACCCAAAATTTTAATCCAGACAGTTGAATAAATGTGAAAACATCCACATTAGGAGGACCTTAACAGCACTCCCACTTGCCGGCAGCATCATAACCTCGTAACCCACATTGCACAACCTCAAAATATTAATCACAAATGATAACTTCCCATTAAGCATAAACTTAGGAGGACCTTAACAACGCTCCTACTTGCCGGCAGCATCACAACCTTGGAACCCACATTGCACAACCTCAAAATATTAATCACAAATGATAACTTCCCATCAAGTATAATTTAGAACATTTAGTTCTAAAGGTACCACTGAACCAAAAATCAAACTAGTCCAGAAACATCTCAATAACATAAGCTCAAGTTTCCTAAGAAAGAAAATAAAAATACACCATGCAAAATGAATGGATTGTCGTTGGATTCCTCCATTTGATTAAAATCTTCACAGAACCCAGTATCTGCAATGCCAGTTGCACAGCGATAATGTTACATTAGTGGTGGTGGTGGTGGTGATGTTAATGACACAGATTGAGGTAAGCTTAACAGAAGTGATCTCCAATGCTGTGGAGGTGAAGCATTGGGACATGATAGATAGAGAAGTGCTAAAACGAGATGGAGATAAAATAAAGATATATATATATATAGAGAGAGAGAGAGAGAGAGAGAGAGAGAGAGTGCTTTAAAGCAAAAACATAGTGACTACTCTCATAAGCTCTAGTTTCCTCAGGGAGAAAAAATAAAAATACCCCATGCAAAATCGATGAATTCTCATTGGATTCCTCCATTTGATTAAAATCTTCACTGAACCCAGTATCTAGAGTGGCAGTCGCACAGCAATAATGTTACATCAGTGGTGGTGGAGATGTTAATGAAGGAGATTGATGTAAGCATAAGAGAAGTGATCTCCAATGTCGTGGAGGTGAAGCATTGGGATCATGGTAGAGAAGTGCTAAAGAGAGAGAGAGAGAGAGAGAGAGACTGCTTTTAAGCAAAAACATAGTGACAATTCTCAAGCAGATTGAGTATGAAATTCCAGATTTAACGGAACTAGATTAAGCTTGAAGAAATCAACTGGTTGTCAGCTTGTGAAAGTAAGTTTTAGATGAAATTCCAGATTTGATGGAAATAGATAATAAGTGGATTTAAGCTCCAAGAAATTGAATGGTTGTGAACTGTCCTTGAGGAATTTAAGTTTTAGATGGTTTTGCATGCAACTTATTTGCCACCACCAATATACATATGTATGTATGTATATGTATGTGTATGTATATGTGTGTATGTATGAATGTATGTATCTATGTGTGTATGCATGTATATGTGTGTGTGTATCCATTAGTAAATATTTTCCGATGGTCAGTCTGCAGCATAAACAATGCAATACCTTTCACACTCACTTCTGAGTTTATAATTGAAAAGGCATCTGCCCCTCCTATTCCAACAAAAAGAGAATTAGGAAAATCTTATTGATTGCAGCCTTTTTCGGACCTCTAGAAAAGCAGTAAAAAAAGGCTCAAATGGTACAATCTGGCCAAAATATGATACCCGGAAGGCCCAGCATACACAATCCTATTCTATCCGAGTCCGAATTTACCCCTTGCACTTCAACAATCATCCAGCAACTGAGGTTCAGCCTACTTTAAAACTTAATTTTTCCTCTCTAACTCTTTCTGGTTTGGGGGTTCAAAGAAGATTAGTTCAATAGCCAAAGTGGACCAAAGAAGGTTAATTTAGTGACCTGGGAAGATAGACCCAATCTCTTGATCCCGGCGAAAAGGAAAATGAATTTCACATCCTTTCTTTTGGAAAGGAAAGATTAGGAAAATCCTATTAATTGCAGCTTTCTCCAACAGACTACCTTTCAGAGTAAAGTACTTATTCAATTTCATTATCGCTACATAGAAAAGGAATCGCCTTTTTCACGTCCCCATGTCTCAAATAAGCTTAAGAGAAGTGATCTCCAATGTTGTGGAGGTGAAGCATTGGGACCATGATAGATAGAGAAGTGCTATAGAGAGAGAGAGAGAGAGAGAGAGAGAGACTGATATCAAGCAAAAACATAGTGACAATTCTCAAGCAGATTGACTCTGAAATTCCAGATTTAATGGAACTAGTTAAGTGGATTTAAGCTCAAAGAAATCGAATGGTTGTCAGCTTCTGAAATTAAGTTTTAGATGAAATTCCAGATTTGATGTGACTAGATAATAAGTGGATTTAAGCTCTAAGAAATTGAATGGTTTTGAACTGTCCTTGAGGGATTTAAGTTTTAGATGGCTTTTGCATGCAACTTATTTGCCACCACCAAGAATAAATACCCGTTAGTAAATATTTTCAGATAGTCAGTCTGTCAGCATAAACACTCCAATACCTTTTCCACACTCACTTCTGAGTTTATAACTGAAAAGCAATAATTTTACTGCCGCCAATGGCACAAACCACATCAAGCTTATAAAAACATTCAGAGATAATCTTCAACATAGACCTTCACGTTAACCAAGCTCATGACTGGAAATGTCTGCCAAAGCCTCACATCCTCCTGTTACTTACAAAATTAAGAGGTAGGAACCATAGGAGATCAACCATCATATCCTTAGTTCACAAATCCAGATTTTTTTTACAAAAATAAAAAGAAAATTCATTATGGAGATTAGCCATATGTGTTTCCTATAACGATGCGAACTTTCCTTCAAATAATGAATTCCCTTAAAAGACAAGTGTCTTGGATTTACTTGTCCATATATTATTCCGTTCAGAAAATATTCTTGAAAACATAATTTGGATTTATGGAGACATGGGAGTGAAAAAAGGAAAGAGAGGGATGGGACTTCTCTCACTTTTGGCATTGTGGGCCTTCTTTAGATGCGAGGCATTTCAGCGTAAGTTTTGTACTAACAGTAGCTTCCAGTGAAGCTGCTGCATTCTTGCAAGCAAGAAAGATAGTAAAGAGAACCAAATAAAAAAAGAATACAAAGACCCAGAGATACATTATAAATAAAAGGTAAAACTCAATAAAATACGTTTATATCTACCCACAAACATCTATTGTCACCTAGGAATTATGAATTCAACCTACAGAAACCTCTCAACAATGCAAGGAAAAACATGCATACATGACCCTCCCTACAGCCTGCAATGCAACAAAGCCTCAGGCACTAGGCAGACCAAAAATACACTGCTAATCTACCAAGTACAATGCAAGGAAAAACATGCATACATGACCCTCCCTACAGCCTGCAATGCAACAAAGCCTCAGGCACTAGGCAGACCAAAAATACACTGCTAATCTACCAAGTACAATGGATAAAGTTGTACTTACAGGACATATCCGATTCTTCCATCTGGTAAAAGCATTGGCATCATTGCCATACCTCCAGGAGTAGGCCCGCTACCAAAGACCAATGGCTGCAAGAAATATCCATAAACATCAGGAATGAATAGAAACATTAAGCTTGAAGAAAGTCCATCAGAAGTATAACAACAAAGAAGAATAAAATGTTTCAAGGCAGTTTATCAGAACTCCAGCCACAGGTAAAAGTAATTGGACAACTAAGGAATCCAGACTTCTAACATTGAGTGAATTGTCATTAACACCATAAAAAATGTAACAATTTGAGCAGAGCAGCTCAAATCTCTGATAACAATTTGACCAGCACCTGTATCTATGAGCAAAGTGCCTGTATAAACCCAACTGCTATATGGTCTACAGGTTGAACCAGCGCTAACAAGCTAAAGTAAGTCAGAGTATGAAAAATTAGAAGTCATCCTTCAATTGTACTAAAAGCTAAGCATGCCCAAATCCATGCATTTTGGGAACCTCAACTATTTATTGGGCACTTCAAGATGAAACACACAGCAAATGCAAGCACCTTCGTATTAGCATAAACACATAACACAAGTTCATCCAACAAGACAACAGGTGAGCCCAACAAACAAATAAAGATAAATCTTAATCCAAATAAAAACAGCATAAAGATAATAGAATAATCATCCAATAAGAGGAAAACCGAGCCCACAAAACCGAGCCCACAAACAATAAAGACAAACCATAATCCAAAGAAAAACAGCATAAAGAGAATAATCATACCTGTACCAAGCCTGGAGCAGCATACCCTGCACTCAGAGGCCCATATGCACCCCCAACCAAACCATGAACACCATGTGGTGGATAGCGAGGAAGTAAAGCTGGTTTATGTGAATTTGATGGACCAGATGATGATTTCTGCTCAGCCTGTGGCTTTGCAAGGGAGCACTCTAACACTTGACCTGTTAATTAGAAAATAACAAATCAATAAATAGCCAGTTTTAGGAAAACTAATGACCAGCACAGGACACAGGACACAGAACACTTTTACCGTCTAGTTCATATTTCTCAGTGTTTTTGAGAGCTTTCATGGCACTTGATCTTTCCACAAAGTGCACAAAACCAAATCTGCTGTTCTCCTGTCCGGGTTTTGCAGGTGGAAGGATAACCTTTGAAATTTTTCCATGATGCGCAAAAAGATCCTGTAACTTATCTGAATTGACATCTTTTGGTAGATTCTTGACATAAATAGCCTTAACCTAAGAAAGATGACAGAGCTTTATCAACAAAAAGCCTCAAACCATTGATTACTTTGGCTGAATACCAAATATATCCAAGCATTTCATGTAATTAAAAAACTTCCATTTTATACCACCCAAAAAAGTAAACAAATATATAAAATACATTACAGCTGACACTAGTGAAGGGAACCAACCCTCTTTGTAAGGATGAGAAATCACAAAGATCACATCAATGTCAGCTTCAACTATCAGTTTATCGGAGCAAACAGATAGAGAGAGAGACATTCCACCAGATGTCAGCAACGGGGTTTTCTCACCTTATATAACTAGAACACTAAAAAAATAGGTATATTGAAGAAGATTTAAAAGGAATTGGCTTATTGGATGCTCTTGTTCAAGCAATGTCCAATTCAACCTTCAACCCAGAAAGAATTATTACAGTGCCATTCTATTCTGAAAGTAAGGTCAGTGCCACAGCTTCTTCTCAGCTATCAACATCAAAGAGCACTAATGCCCTTACCGTTACTGGAATCCAATCTAAGGAGGTCAATGTCTTTTTAAAAGGAGAATGGATAGATTCAAATAAACATGTAAGGGATTCTCACTGAGACTAACATAGGATTCTCCACATGCAATTGCAAAATTAGCACTCTTGGACTTAGTTTATCAGAGCAAACAGAGAGAGACACATTCCTTCAGATGACAGCAAAGGGGTTTTCACACCTTCTATAACTAGAATACCGCAAAAAGAGGTACATTGAAGAAGATTCGAAGATGCACTAGCCAACCACTATGCGCTGCAGCTAGGATTCACAAGTGCATATGGGATGCTCATGTGAACCCAAAAGAATGTTCAAGGAGGCAATCAACAACCAGACATCACCAGCTGAAGCTGAACAATTTGGCCAGTGCTCTACTTCTATTATCGAATAATTCAAGATAAAATCTAGCTACATTATACAATTATTGTTATTGTAATTTTTCTCTAACCTCCAACACAATTGCCAAGATAACAACCATGTGATGTTGAAGCACTAAATCCAACTGCTTCAGATATAAAATAATATACAATACAGCACAAATAGGAGCGACATCTAATATGTGCTTGAAAACATTATTCTTTATGTTGTTTGCAGTACAATATAGTTCAAAAGGATGGATGGTGTAAAATTAATAAAAAAAATTCACAGTGGACCTGTAATGTAGCAGAAGACTCCGCATTCTTTGGGTCAGCCCAGCTCACAGTTGGAGCATTATCTCCAAGCTTAAATCTTGGAGTTGACATCTTTTGTCTCGAATACTCAGCACAAGCATGGTTATAATACTCAATGAATGCAAACCCACGATTGCGGTTGGAATTTAGTGGGTCCTGGAAAAGAACATTACTTAAGCAATCAATAGGCAAGAAAGGTTGGAGGACGATAAAGGCTACCAGGAATCTGAGAAGAAAATATCTCATAATAATAGAAGCTACAAACTACAGCAGGACTAAAAGAAAAATAAGAAAACAAGCAAAAGCCCAATAAACAACTAAAAGCAAATAAAGATGGATATCAAGAACCTTCAAGAGTTCAATGGAAGTGATTCCAGGTCCGATTTCCTTCACAACCTTTTTCAGATCATCCTTCCCCCAATTCTTGGGAACATTACCGATGAATAACTTATGCTTTGCTTGGGATGAGGAGCACTTTATCTTTTTCCCCTGAAAACCAAGACACAAACTTATAATTTGCAACAATACATTTCCTTTTTGGGGTGGGTGCAGAATCGGAGAGACCCAAAGGATTACTGACAGATAACAAACGAGCATGGGAGTATGGTCCCCAGTAGAAATCTCCCCAGAAATAGACAGGAGCAAGTATAAGAGATGACAAAAGATCACCTTTAATTCAGCATTATTCAGCTTCTCCATGGCTTTAGAAGCCAACTCCTTGGTCTTGAACATCACAAAAGCATAGCCTTTGTTCTCATCTGCATCTTTGCTTTTCATTATCCGGACCTGATTTTAGCATAAAAAACTTTCTTTCATGCCTACTCCTCAGCCAGAACAGGAAAGGAGAGATGTATGAACATAAACATACCTCTATGACCTCCCCAACATTTTCACAAAAGCCTCTCAAATCCTCTTCGGTAGCATCAGGTGGAATGCCACCTAGGAACACCTCTGACCCATGAGGTGGAAGAGAAAGAAGCTCAGCATGCTTTCTCTTCTCATCCTGATCTATGTTAGAATCTTCCATTTGTTCATCAGCTTTATCACCTTCTTTTCCAGTAGCATCATCCTCATCTTCTTCCTCCTCCTCCTCCTCTTCCTCCTCCTCCTCTTCTACCTCCTCTTCCACTTCTTCCTCTTCTTCCACTTCCTCCTCCACCTCCTCTTCCACTTCTTCATATTCAACCTCCTCCTCTATCATCTCTTCAGGGTCATTTTCACTATCAAGATCCACCTTGCTGTCAGATTCAAAAGTCTTCTCAGGCTTGGCTGCCTTATCACGGAGTTCAGCCTTTGATGTGGTAGCAGTGCTGGCTCTTGTCCTTGGCATCTTATAAATCTAACCAGGTGAGCTTGCAAGGAAGCTGTGGAGGAAGCATAGAAGCCAAGTGCATTCCAAGAAGAACAGGATAGAAATATGGAAAGGTTTAGAAAACAAGGCCAAAAAGGAGTTGCACAGTAAGAATCTCGAATGAATCCATGCCATGAGTTATGGCAGCAAGGAGTTGCAACGTGAATGACTAGCACACTTAATAGCGAAAGGAAAGAGGGAAACTTGAATGAAAATCAAGAGGATGATGGTGTTCAACAGGTTTAAAAAATGACAAACTTGATTTTTCTGAGATTTAATCCAAATTGTAATGGCCCGTATAAGTTTATGACTATTATTAGGAACAATGTATTCAGAAAATGGATTCCAGAAACAAACGAAGTGGAAAAACCAAAAAATGAGAATGAGAAACTGATTGTTGGCAAATATAGCTCGATAAATTCTAAAGCAATAACTTACTACAACAGAACAACAAATACACCGCAGAATCATCCTCTTATAAATTTTTTTTGGACAGGTAATATGGATAGGACGTTGGTGGGATTGTCAGCTTAATTTTTAGGAGAAAATGATAGGGTTGGAGACACTGTATAGTTTGCACTTTCTATCACAACTCACAAGTATGTACTTTTTTTTCTGCAATTCACATGGTCAAAGAAAGTTACAGACAATAAATCAATATTCTGCAAAATATAGGGATAAAGATAGTACACATCAATCATTATTGGAATTTTTACATCCCTAAAATGATGTCAGAGGAACGAAAAGACCGAAACAGTAAGAGAGGCAACTTCAAATGATAATAAACCATCCTTCTCCGCAAAAGAGAACAACAGTGGATTCAGTTCCTCTACAAATTTCCAAACTGGAGAATACCACAAAAGTTCTTCCAATATGGTCGAGTAGAAAGGATGGAAGAAACGAATAACAACCAGCCAACAGTTGAAGAACGTATTTGGATTATGTTGATGAGCAGCAATCCAAACAATTACAGGAATGGGTTGTCTATGACATGTATGGAACTTTCAGCACACCCCAGCGCTTTCGAGAAGAAGAGATTCAAAAGGGCTTTTGAGAAGGAGGTCGAAACGAAAAAAGAGCTTTATCAGCTCATATTTCCAATTTTAAGGAGAACTTTAAACAAAGAGAGAATCAGAGGAGGAATAAAACGAAGCTACAAGGTTCATCTCAGTCAACATCCACGAATACAGATAAGATATATAGATACACACACACACACACACAGAGAAAGAGAGAGAGAGATGATCACTTACCGTTGGAGTCTTCGATTTCTGGTTTCGTTGATCAGAATAGAAGAGCGAGGGAGGAGGAGAAGAAGGCCCTTTCGATGTTTCTGCAAAAACCCTAAGCCTATTGTCGCCAATTAGGGTTCTATGTTTAACAACGACGTCTCCTCTGAAGTCCGACTTAGTTTACACTTTTGCCCCTTAGTCGGTGTCTTCACTTCTCATTCCGCACTCGCATTGAGGGCACTGCATTTTAATATGAATTTTTTTCTTGTA
>JAODPA010067429.1:0-10581 GCA_025585075.1 Nepenthes mirabilis | reverse complement strand
CAAATTTTAGCATGATTTGTAGCTCAAAATTTACTATTTATATTCTTTCTTTTCTTTAAAATACTGATTAAGTATATCAAGCCACTTAAAATTTAGGGTTGGATTAGATAGGACTAAACCCAATTAACTGATTTCAAAATCACTTACAATCACAAGGTAACCATACAACTTTAAATTCATTTTTCAGCTTTGTACACACTATTAATTACACTATAGGAGTTAGTCATACCCGAAATCTTTACCAGTTAAATTTCAGACCTACTGACAATAATAAAATAAAGAATTGCTCTATACATTCTCTACATACGATGCAAGAAGTTTCTTAGCATATAAAGATTAATTAGTCAAATATATTATATTCAGTTGAATTGTCTCATAGGCCATACCATCCATTATTTATAATATCAGAGTTAATCGAGTTTGGATTTCTTAAATATTCAGCACTGATAATGAGATTCTCTTATTAGATCAAAATTCTTTATATCTCAAGATGAATTGGCATGAAAGAGAAAGAGAAGGAAGAGAAAAGTGACCATCCACTTCTCAAATGTTGCATATGAGACTTTTTCTGATGTCTGCGCTCCCTGTAGCTCAGCAAATAGAAGATCCACCTCTTTCTCATCCAACTGAAACGATCGGAGAAGATTACCCTTTATAATGTGCCTATTTATCAACACGGCATAAATTTTATCTATTAATTGATTTATTTATAGTTCAATATCAAATGTTAGATTAAGTGAACGCATTACCAAAACACATGGGATTCTGGAAAAGAAAAAAAGAAAAATTGAAGTTTCTTACTCTCCATCATGCGGAATAACCTCCCGGCATGTTGCAAGAAGATCGGAGATGTCGTCGTCTTCTCTCGACGATAGCTTTGCAAGGGCTACAAAATATCCAGCCATCTGCTTTATACCGTAAGTTGTCACGTTCTTTGACAGCATACGATCACCGATATGGAGTATGTCCTTCGCCCTTCTCTTCTCTTCTTCTTTCTCTTTCTCCTTCCTACCATCCTCCGGAGCATTACTGTTTCTGTCAATCGTCGCCGCCCTCACAATCATATCCTTCTCTCCAGATGCCGTCGCCGATTTCTCTTCACCTGCTTTCTCAACTTCAGCTTCAACTTCAACGTCCCTGTTCTCGCCGGGCCGGAAGATGTCCCAGTACGTGCCGGAGATGAGGGCGAGGAAGTACAGCTGAAACCCTGCCCTCAGGATCCTGTCTCTGAATCTTTTATAGACCGCGTGAGCTTCCCACTTGAGTAAGAGTACGGTCTTGAGAAGCCATAGCAGAGCGGATATGAGAAGCGAGACGAGAGTCCACGTCATGAAATCGAAGACATCATTGCTTATGTGTGTCTTCGTCCCTCTGAGACCATGTCTCGAGCGGAAGTAAAACAGCCATGTCGAAAGGACAGTGACTGAGTAGATAGTGAAGCTGATGCTCCTCCTCAGCCCTCTCAGATAGTAGACGAAGTCGTTTTTGCCTTTATACATATTCGTGACGGAATACAAGAACACATGGCTGGCTATGCTAATGGCGGAGTAGCCGCAGGTGACGATGACGGCGAGCAGAGTCCACTTCCAGAGCTGTGAACCGAAGACAGTTTTCCTCCTCAAGCTCGGAACGGAGATGTTGACGACGAACCAGACGAGGATGCAGATCAAAACACGGCCGCGGATCACCGATACCAGCTTGGCCAACCGGACGGCGGTTTCCTGGAATTCTTGTACTTTCTGGTAAATGCCCTTTTTCCCCCCCTCCTGAGGGGTGGATTCTTCTGTGACGTCGATTCCAAAGGCGAGATAAGCGCCCAGTGCGTAGAGAAGATATATGGGGACGAGAATGACGAATACTAACGCGGTCAGCACGAAGATGAAAACGTCTTCGCAGGAGCAGCAGCCTTTACTGTCAGGGTTTTCGTCCGGTGGTTGTTCGCAGCCAGCTGAAAGCGAGTCTCCATGTTCGCCGACGAAGAACGGTGAGTCCAAGTTTTCCGAGTTTGGCTGGGGTGGAATCGGAATAGTTAGTTCCTCTCTTTCCTGGTTGTCACCCATGGAAACCCCCTGCACCTGGTGGTTGAAGGCGGAGCGCAACCAACCGCGGCAAGAATAGAGGAAGAGTGGAAATGATAAATGTGAAGCAGGAGAGTTGCCTACCCTATCCGGGTNATAATTATAATTTAATTATTTTTTAAAAAAATTAAAAAATTAGTCACAATCATTTATTAAATTATAATTATATATTTAAAATAAACAGCTCAAATTTAAAAAATAACTCATATTATCTCATCCCTTTCAAGAGTTTAAAGTGTTGTAGCATTATACCTCGATATTGTCAATGATGCATAGATCACCGACATCGAATGGATGCTTCACGAAAGTGAAGATGATTCCCTCAAATAGAGTCTTGCAAGTGTCTCCGAATATGAAAGTGGCCATTAGAATTGGTGATGCAATGATGATAAGCGATTTCGTTGTCACGACTTCTGTGAGAAGAAGCCAAGACAAAATGACCACGGCGATCAGACTTCTGGTCATTAGTTCGTTTAAGTAGTCCACCACCTTCTTCGCATCAGTTAGAGTATATCCCAATGCCAAACAATGCTTATGAGCCCTCACCTGCAAACAACATGATGTCCCGTAGAAGGAAATTGTCAGTTGGTGCCTTGAAGTTCCTTGCCATTCTACCCGAGCTGCTTTTTTAGAGAAAGGGCGTGGAGTTATTGAAGATATAATTTGTTCAGTCCTAGTTGAATTCATTTTGCATGATTTGACAAGTTTTTGTAGTATAAAGCTTTATCCATTTTGTAATATGGAAAGTTTAGCACAATAATATATTAAATTTTAGTGAAATATTTGTTTGCGCTGCAAGGTTGGGTAGATTTCAAGTTGCAAATCACAAGTGGACCGTATGATGGCCATTTAAATAAAATTTTTGGTATAAATACATTATTTTAAAATTTGTATAGAAGTTATTCATTGTCAACTTTTGAGAACAAAAATTGTCTCCTCTTGTATTCCTCTTTCTATTTCTTTTCAATTTAATGGATTTTTTTTTCAATGTTTTACGATTTTCACCTTTTGGAATTTTTCATTTAAATCTCATATTTAGTGGTGCAATTATTTGGTATTATATTGTTATTCATATCCTCAAATTCTAACATAATTTATGGCTCAAATTTTACTATTTATAATCTTTCTTTATTTTAAAATACGAATTAAATATTTCAAGCTACTTAAAATTTTGGAGTTGAATCAAATAAGACCAGATTTAATTGGCTAAATTTAAAATCGTTGATAATCATAGGTCAGCCGTATAATTATCAATTAATTTTTAAACAATGTACACACCATCAGTCATACTATATGAGCTCAACATGCACGACATATTTACCAATTCAGTATCAAACTTTACCATAATGATAAAATAAAGAATCATTCGGCACTTTTTGATGTGCAATATAAGAAGTTCCTTTACTTGTATAGATAAATTAGCCAGGTATATCATGTTCAGTTGAATTGCCTTATGGGTCACCCAAACCCATATTTCTAATATCAGAGTTAGTCAAATTTAGATACCTTAAATATTCAACATTGATCATGAGACTCTCATGTCAAATTAAAAGCAGTTATAACTCAAGACGAATTGGCAAGAAAGAGAGGGATAGAGAAAAGTGACCATCCACTTCTCAAATGTTTCATAAGAGACTTCTTCTGATGTATGCTTTCCCTGCAGCTCTGCAAATAGAAGCTCCACCTCTTTCTCGTCCAACTGAAACGCCCGGTGAAGATTGTCCTTTATTATTATCCGTCTATTTATCAACACAGCATAATATTTTATCTATTAATTGATTTATTTATAGATCAAAATAAAATGTCAAATTAAGTGAACGCATCACCAAAACAGTATGGGATTCTGAAAAAAATGAATTTTTTTAAAAGTTTCTTACTCTGCATTATGCGGAATAACCTTCCGGCATGTTGCAAGAAGTTCAGAGATGTCATCGTCTTCTCTCGACGAAAACTTTGCAAGGGCTACCAAGTATCCCCCCATCTGCTTTGTGTCGTAAGTTGTCACGGTCTTTAACAACATACGATCACCGATACGGAGTATGTGCCTCGCTCTTCTCTTCTCCTTTTCTTTCTCTTTCTTCTTATAGTTTCTGTCAAACTCCGTCCAGAAAAGCTCAATATCCGTCAATTTAGCTTCAACTTCAACGTCCCTGTTCTCGCTGGGCCGGAAGATGTCCCAGTACGTGCCGGAGATGAGAGCAAGGAAGTACAGCGGAAACCCTGCCCTCAGGATCCTGTCTTTGAATCTTTTATAGACCGCGTGAGCTTCCCACTTAAGTAAGAGTACGGTTTTGAGAAGCCATAACAGTGCGCAAATGAGAAGCGATACGAGGGTCCACGTCATGAAATCGAAGACGTCATTGCTTATGTGTGTCTTCGTCCCACTGAGACCATGGCTTGAGCGGAAGTAAAGCAACCATGTCGAAAGGACAGAGACCGAGTAGATAGTGAAGCTGATGTTCCTCCTCAGCCCTCTCAGATAGTAAACGAAGTCGTTTTCGCCGTTATACCTCTTCGTGACGGAATCCAAGAACACATGGCTGGCTATGCTAATGACGGAGTAGCCGCAGGTGACGATGACGGCGAGCAGAGTCCACTTCCAGAGCTGTGAACCGAAGACAGTTTTCCTCCTCAAGCTCGGAACGGAGATGTTGACGACGAACCAGACGAGGACGCAAATCAAAACACGGCTGCGGATCACCGACTCCAGCTTCGCCAACCGAACTTCGGTTTCCTGGAATTCTTGTACTTTCTGGTAAATGCCCGTTCCCGCCCCCCTCCTGAGGGGTGGATTCTTCTGTGACGTTGATTCCACAGGCGAGATAATCGCCCATACGTAGAGAAGATAAAGGGGAACGAGAATGATGAATACTAACGCGGTCAGCACGAAGACGAAAACGCCTTTGCAGAATTTGCCGGGGTAGCAGCCTTCCTCGTAAGACATTTCGTCCGATGAATCCCGGCCAGGTAGGTCCATGTTTTCCGAGTTTGGCTGGGGTGGAATCGTAATAGTCCGTTCCGCTATTCCCTGGATGTTACGCATGGAAATCCCCTGCACCTGGTGGTTGAAGGCGGAGCGCAACCAACCGCGGCAAGAATAGAGGAAGAGTGGAAATGATAAATGTGAAGCAGGAGAGTTGCCTACCCTATCCGGGTCTGGTTGAGTGATTAATAAGATGCCATTAATGGTGGAAACTTCATTGTAGTTTCCCCCAAGAGGGTGAGAGGAAAGATAATTGGGAGCTGCGTCGCGTAGACGTAAACGCGTACGAGAGGAGAGTCAGTCGGGGCTAATGAACTTGATTGGAGTGAGATGAGTCATCGATTACCCTTGTCTCGATCCAGATTGATTATGGATCGGGCGATCTTGCTTTGCTATAAATATATGGGCCGTGGAATCTAAAATATGTGAACAATTAAGATTTAACTTTAAAATAAAAAAATAATAAAAATATCGGTCATTAATTTTGAAACACGTGGACGGCAAAGATGCTTATTCCAAAATTTTGAAAACAACTCCCAATTCTTGTCTTCACTCTTTTACTTTTTGAACCCTCTTGTTTTTCTCAACAAAATCCTAATCCTCTCAGTTACTCTCGCCATTGCCTCCCGCAGCAGCAGAAAGAGAACGCAGAGATGTCGTCCTCGTCATCCTTCTCGTTCCTTCAGAGCGCCTTTGTTTCATCGTAGCAGCTCCCGCTCCCTCGGAAGTTGGAGATTTTGCGGCCGCAGACCCTCCCGATCATCGATTCGAAGGCCCTGTTACGGGCTTGATAAATCGGGATGTTAGGCCATCAGCGGAGCCACCAATCACAAGGAAGAGCACTCGGATCATGCAAGTTTTTCAAAAATTACGGGATTATATCCGGATCTAAAATCGGGGCTGAAAACAGGGCACGTGGGATTGATTCCTTTTAATTGTTTTTTTCTATTTTTCTGCAGAAGATGGTAACTACATTCTGTTATCTTTGTTGCTCACGTGAGTTGTAATTTCTCCTTGCTGTTACTTAAGCCCGTTGGCAATAAATAGAAAGGAAGGTTAATACTTCAGTTGAATTCATTTTCCTCTCGTCTCTCTCCCTCACTTTCTCTCTCTCTCTCTCACTCTCGGTCCTCCCTTCTTTTCTCTCAGTCTACAGACTGTCGTCACCAGCCTCTGCTTGTCCTCCCCTCCCCATTTCGCTCTGCACCAAAGTCCTCGGTCATTACACTGTAACAGCACCTCTCGGTCATTACCACAAATCTCGGCACGTATCAGTTTGGTGCTCTGTTTGAGCTATAGTAGGGGCTTTGTTTCAATTATGATGAACGATTTACACCGGGCCACAGGTGTAAACCGCCCCAATTTTTGTGTATGCTGGTAGAGGAAGATCACTCTGCTACCCTAACGTCTTCACCTTCCGAGGCTGAAACAGCAGAAGGCGATTTGGCAGCAGAGCATACTTTGGAGGTAGAATCTCCTCCCCTTACTCCGGATCATGCTCCGATTATTTCTTTACACGCACTGGAAGGCCACTCTGTCCCCTCCACCCTGAGATTACAAGGCTATATCTTGGGCCAGCCAATGGTTATCTTGGTGGATAGTGATTCCACCCACAATTTCTTACAAACCAGAGTGGCCAAACACTTAGGGCTGCCAATTGAACCATCACATCAACTTAATGTTACGTTTGGAAATGGCGATCTTTGCACTGCGAAGGATTGTGCAACGGTATTGTGGCCACACTGGGTAAATCCAAATTTATAGTGGACCTTTATTTGTTACCCATCTATGGCGCCGATATAGTTTTTGGAGTCCAAAGGTTGGCTTCAATTGGACCCGTGCTCTTCGATTACAAGGCTCTCTGGATAAGTTTTGATCATGAGGGCCACACGATTACCTTACATGAATTACCTAAGGCCACCATGTCCACTATGACATTAGGCCAATTGCGAAGAGGTGAAGTCACCAAGTCAGTTGCCACATATTTCCAGCTAACAGTGTTGAAAGCGCATGAGGAATGTCTGGTAGATGCTTCACCTGAGGCATCTCCCAAATTCAATCTCCCTACAGATCTTCCTCCTGAGATGGTCGACTCCCTTTAGTCCCTTCTCTCTTCCTTTGCTGATGTTTTCTCTGTGCCCCATGGTTTACCCCCCACCGTAACACTGATCACTGAATTTTCCTCCAACCAAACTCCTCTCCTGTAAACGTGAAGCCATATCGATACCTTCATTTTCAGAAGGCAGAAATGGAGAAAATGATTTGAGATATGCTCGATGAAGGGATCATCCAACCGAGTACCAGCCCTTTCTCTTCACCGGTACTACTAGTAAAGAAAAAGGACGGTAGCTGGCGGTTTTGTGTTGATTACCGAGCTTTGAACGCAATTACAGTGAAGGATAGGTTTCCTCTTCCAACTGCGGATGAGCTCTTAGACGAACTCCATGGCGCTAAAGTATTTGCCAAGTTAGATTTGCGGGCAGGCTACCATCAGATGCGGGTCAGCGAGGAGGATATACACAAGACTGCATTCCGCACTCACGAGAGCCATTATGAATTCTTGGTAATGCCCTTTGGACTCTCCAATGCCCCTTCAACATTTCAAGCAGAGATGAATGAAATATTTTACCCTATTCTTAGGAAGTTCGTCCTTGTATTTTTTGATGACATATTAGTTTATAGCCCCTCCTGGGAGCAGCACCTACAGCATCTCCGGTTGACTCCCAGATTTTAAGGAATCACTTCTTTTATGTCAAATCTTCCAAATGTGAATTTGGGTGTTCATCCATAGCATACCTGGGACATATAGTGACTGATCGAGGAGTAGCTGTGGATCCCACTAAGATAGAAGCAGTACAACGTTAGCCAACGCTTGTGAATGTCCGACAGCTGCGAGGATTGTTGGGATTAGCTGGATATTATCGCCGTTTTGTGCCCCGATATGCCCAGATTGCCACTCCTCTCACCCATCTGTTAAGGAAGGGCACCTTCATCGGGAATTTAGAAGCAGAGACAGCCTTTCAGACTCTTAAAACTGCTCTTAACTCCACACTTGTCTTGGCATTACCCAGCTTCACTAAGTCCTTTTTAATACACACTGATGCATTAGGAACAGGCGTAGGTGCGATTTTGATGTAAGCGGGTCATCCAATAGCCTTCTACAGCAAGCAGCTTTCTCCCAGACTGCAGAATTCATCTACCTATGTTCAGGAACTCTATGCGGTGGTTGAGGCTGTCAGAAAGTGGCGGCCATACCTCTTGGGATCCAAATTTATTATCCAGACGGATCACCAACCACTTAAGTCCCTACTGGCGCAGACAATACACACCCTCGAGCAACAGTGTTGGATCACCAAGCTTTTGGGATACGACTTTGACATCATTTACCGTCCTGGGAAAGAAAATGGACTTGTTGATGCCTTGTCTCGGCGGCAAGAGGGCTCCTGCCTTGTTATGAGAGCTGCAACCCGTCCTGTTCTGGCCATACTGGATGCCTTTCGAAACTTCCACAAACGAAATCCTGCTTCTTCCTCCTTAATCTCCTGCATTCAAAACCAACCTGGTGACCACGCTAGCTATTCTATTAAGGATGGCCTCATCTTTTACCACACCAAAATTCTGGTGTCCACTGAATCTGCTCTATAGGACCTCATCCTGCAAGAATATCATAGCTCACCCCTAGGGGGTCATGGGGGATTCTAACGTACTTTCACCTGAATTGCCAATATTTTCTATTGGCCTCAAATGCGCTACGACATCCATGAACTTATCCAGCAATGCTCCATATGCCAGCAGGTCAAACCCCTTATGACTGCTGCTCAAGGTCTGTTGTAACCTCTTCCCATCCCAGAAAAAATTTGAGAATTAATTTCAATAGATTTCATTACCCACTTGCCGCCTTCAAAAGGGAAAACGGTGGTCCTGGTGGTTGTGGATCGCCTGTCCAAGTATTCTCATTTTGTACCACTGCAAACTCAATTTACAGCCCCGGATCTTGCCGAAGTTTTTGTTAAAGAGATATGTAGGTTACATGGATTTCCAGGGGAGCTAGTGACAGATCGTGATGCACTCTTTATGAGTCATTTTTGGCGAGAACTCTTTAAACTCCAGGGAATCAAATTTGCCACCAGCAGTTTCTACCATTCACAAACCGATGGTTAAACGGAGGTTGTTAACCGGTGCCTAGAAGACTACTTGCGTTGTTTTGTTGCTGACAACCCCACCACCTGGGTTCGGTACCTCCCTTGGGTTGAATGAAATTATAACACCGCGTGGCATTCTTTGATTCAGATGAGCTCATTCGAGGCCGTGTATGGCCGAACACCCCCTTCTCTGTTGGATTACACGCAGAGCTCATCTGCAGTGGCTACTGTAGATGAATTGCTCATCGACCGGACTCACATCATCACTGCCCTTAAAGAAAATCTTAGGCGAGCTCAGCTGCGTATGAATCAAAAGATTGATAGGCATCGCACTGTTAAAGAGTTTCTAGTTGGCGATTGGATTCTTGTTAAATTACAACCGTACCGTCAAACCACGGTTGCACATCGACAATCAAACAAACTAGCTAAAAGGTATTATGGACCTTTCCGCATTTTGGAACGCATCGGCCCAGTGGTTTATCGGGTTGACTTACCGGAAGGCTCCAAAATACACAATGTATTTCATGTTTCATTATTGAAACAATTTAGAGGAGACGCAACCAACCCGCCAATGGATTTTCCTACTGAGGCACACAGTACCCAACCCAAGCTTTATCCTGCAGAATTACTAGGCTTCAGGAAACTCCTTCAGGGCAAATTCATTCCTCAGTTCTTGGTTCATTGGCAATCTCAGTCGGCCACTGAATCCATTTGGGAAATCGCTACGAAATTTATGCAAGACTTTTCCACATTTAACTTTGAGGATAAGGTTATTTTCGATGGAGACGGTAATGTTACCGGCTTGATAAATCGGGATGTTAGGCCATCAGCGGAGCCACCAATCACAAGGAAGAGAACTCGGATCATGCAAGTTTTCCGAAAATTACGGGATTATATCCGAATCTAAAATCGGGTCTAAAAACAGAGCACGTAGGATTGATTCCTTCTAATTGTTTTTTTTTTCTGTTTTTCTGCAAAAGATGGTAACTACATTCTGTTATCTTTGTTGTTCACGTGAGCTGTAATTTCTCCTTACTGTTACTTAAGCCTGTTGGCAGTAAATGGAAAGGAAGGTTAATAGTTCAGTTGAATTCATTTTCCTCTCGTCTCTCTCCCTCACTTTCTCTCTCTCTCGGTCCTCCCTTCTTTTTTCTCAGTCTGTAGACTGTCGTCACCAGCCTTTGCTTGTCCTCCCCTCCCCATTTCGCTCTGCACCAAAGTTCTCGGTCATTATACTGTAGCAGCACCTCTCGGTCATTACCACAGATCTCGGCACATATTAGGCCCGTACTCATCGGCAAGACCGTGCCGCTCGCCATTCCTGAATCAGGAAGAAGGTCCCTCCAATTTTCCTTCGCTTCTTCTTTTCACCGTATTC
>JAODPA010067428.1:0-10579 GCA_025585075.1 Nepenthes mirabilis | reverse complement strand
GGTTACTTTTATATTTATATTCATTTATTTATTTATTTTGTAGAATCTATAAAGTCTGGAGGTGGTAATGGAAATTTCGTGAGAGAGGAAATGCAACTAACCACCTTCCGATGAATCTACCCCTGGAGTATTCCCCGTGCTTCCCATCTGCTTCGACAAAGGTCGACGGCTAAGAATTTTTGCGATCATTCAATTTCATGCCCTAGAGTTCAGGTATGCCTCGATTCTTACTTGTGATCAAATTGATATTTTCATACTCGATCCATATGCTGCAGTCAGCGATTCAAATTTTTGACAAGAAATCGTGTGGCAGTTGATCCGTAATTTGTTCTATGCATAAATCTCTCTCTCGTTTTCTTTCAAAAGTTCGGAATCAGAGTTGAAATTGGTGCTCGAACCATCAATTCCATCGCTTAATTAGGTTCGGTTCTTGATCAGAGGGTTCTAGGGTTTGTAAATTTTCAAAGGGTTCTTGAGCTGCCATCTCTTCTCCGTCTCTCTAACTAATAGAATTTGAATGCCCTGTGTTTTATTTTAGTTCGTTAGGAAAAGTATCCCAGAAGAGGGGATGCGTTTTTGTTGTTTTGTAGAATTTACAAGCCGCCCTACGGTCTCTTCCTAGTCCATTTATTTTAAAATGATTCCGGTAGGGGTGAGAACAATCGGTTTAGTATGGTTGTAGGCTGTGAGGGGGAGTGGATCTGTTCACAGGAATATATTGTTTGGTTGGTGATGTTTTGGTTGGGTCAATTTTGAGATCTCAACCATGGCACAAAGGGAGGGGAGGCTTGGTGTCGGAAGTTCGGTTGGGGAAGGATGGCGTTTGGAACAACTGTGGTATGAGATTCTCTTTGACAAGAGAGATAGGGGAGAGAAACTGAATGAACATTTTCTCCTCAACTCTTTGATGAGATGTGAATAATTGATATTCAATCAAATGGCACACATTCTATCCTAGTCAATGTGCACATGCAACGCATGTAATGGAAACTAAGGCAGTACAACATGAGTTTTGAAGGTAAAGGTGGCTTCTGTTACAATGTTGGTAGACAAAGTTACAGGTGTTTCAATGAAAAATGTTAGTTATAAGTGAAATTTGAGAAAAAAATGATGGTGTCTAAAAATAAAACACCCTATTTGAAACAATATCTGAATAATAGACTATCTATCCATGTCCTTACCTCCCATCTATCTTGCTCTTTACTCATACCAAACTTGTGTTCCATGTATTTATTTTTCATTCTACTAACTCTAAAACTTTTGTCTTCTGAAGTTTCCTTCCAAGTTTCCACTTTACTGTTAAGCCTTTCCTTGTCTCGGAGAGCAATAATATAGATATCTTCAACATAAGGTTGTTATTTTGCTCCCTTTTCTCCTCAAAAAGCACGCGCACAAGTGAATATGAAAAAAACAAACTTGACTACTTTGGTGACGAGGGGTAGCTTTGGCATAATTGTAAGACTGCTCAAATATGATTTTATGGTCACGAATTTAAATATGGAACTACCTTGTTTTAATGTGCAGGTAAAGCTATGTACCAATCCTACTCAGATCCCACAATATGAAACCTCCTTCATTAGGCTGCCTTTTCATGACTATTTTTGTGAAACTTTGTTTTCTTTTATTATTCATTTGGAGTGTTCTGCAGTAGAAGTCTTGTTCAAGAATAGCATACTGGCCGATTCTTGATCTTGTATCAATTAGCAAAGCCTTCATTTTTCATCTCAACTTTGATGTTTATTATCTTTCCTTGTTTTCCTTTGGCTGTTATTATGTCATCTGTATCATGCTCACTGTTTTATTGTGAATACTCTTTATTAAATGTTTGATTAGGAATTTGAGTGCATAACTATGATAGTTTGCATCCCATCCCCTTTTCCATCAATTAATCGCTTTGCCTATATATATCTATACATCTCCATATTCTTGTGTGCGTGTATGCACATGCATAAGATGTATGCTATTTGTTTATTGTATGTAGTGAATGTTCTGTTATTTCAACATCTAAATGGCTTTAAAGCTTGTTTGTCAAACAGTGAATTCCTTTTAAGACAGCTTTAAAGCGCTTGGCCTTTTTGTCCATGGATAAAGGAGTGCCTTCTAGCCTATTTGAAAATGATGGCTCTTTCATGGAGAGATTTAAGCAGCTTCAACAACAGCAGACGGGAGCTGCTGTCCAGGAGCCTAGACCAAAACAAACTGCATCAGGAAGTTCAGTTTCTACCCCTGTCAGGATTAAAAGTAGCCTGGATAGCAGGCCTGATGCACAAAAAACCACTATAGCTACTTCAGGTGGTAAACTTGCTTTCAGCTTGAAACAGAAATCAAAGCTTGTGGCACCTTCAGTGATGTTAGGTGAAGATGATGATGAAGATGGAAGGGATACTGGACATGCATCAAGTGATGGTTCAACAAAACGGCAGAAGTTGAGCGAGCCAAATTCTTCTGATCAACCATTGAGACAAGATGTTGGTAAATACTGCCTATATCAATACCTCATGCTTGGTTGGAACAGGAAGGCTTCTGTGCTTTTGGTGCTTTATGTGGAAAAGAGCCTAGAAATGATACTGTCTGATATCTGCAGTTTTCCCCTTTACATGCATTCTGTTATCTGTTTCTTCTCTTTTTCATTTTTAAGTGCATTCAAGTTATTTTCTTGCATGCAGTCGTTGGATCTGGTCAATGTTTGAGGTTCACATTATGGTGCATGTTTGGCTGGGTTTGGGAAATACCTTGGAATGATTAGTTATGCATCCTACCATACAATATATTACCAGCTATGAGGAAGTAACTTAGACCTATTGCATGTTGATTTTGGATGGTATTGCTTTATTATGTGCCCCTCTTGAATTTTTTAGTATTTGGGGGTTCCTTGAGGGTGAGTCTTGATGCAATTTTAAGATTGCTCCATTGTGTCCCAAATGTCATAGGTTTAGGATATTTGACTTCATGAATTTATGGCTTACATAGCCACAAAAGAAAAAGTTATAGCTAATTTGTTTATATCATGTACTCAAGTATATGGTTATTATAAAGATGGCCAGTGATTAGCAATTACTTGATGAAATTTTAGTACTAATCTGTAATATAACTATTAAATTTGTGAAAGATTGAGTATTTTCTTTCCTTTTCTGTTTCTATCTATGGAATGTTCTTCATCATCCTCATGTGGCATTTACTATAAATTGCCCTTGTCAACAAAAGCAATTTCACTTGAGGATATCAGGTGGCCAGTCTTATCTACTTGCTAATAATTATTGAGGGAAGAGGACATATCATGTTTGAGTATATCTTGTCTCCTGAATGCAGCTTATATCATAAGTATTCTGATTGGTGGAAAGAGGTGTTCAATGAAAGATTTGGAAAATGTGCAAGCCTGCTACAACAGTAATTTCCCTTGTTCATGCACTCGGTATTAATGAGTTCTTTAAGTGACATGCAGCATCTCCTACCCCTAGTGACCCTACAGTGAAGAAAGTTGCAGACAAACTAGCAACTTTTGTGGCTAAAAATGGAAGGCAGATTGAGCATATTACACGCCAGAAAAATCCTGGAGACACTCCTTTCAAGTATGCTCTCTATATCCTAATATTATTTTGAGCCATGTATTTTGTTGCACTTTTATGAATTATGAAGTTTTGGCGGTTTTATCATCTGAAACTATCTTCATAATACATATGAAGATTCAGTGGTAATTTTTATATCTGATACGACCATATTATGCTAGCAGTATCTTATTACTTATGGCTGTAATAATGTGGTAGAAGTTGAGAATCATATTTTAATTTATCCTTGTTCTGTTTTGCATATGTTGTTATGTGGATATAGCAGTTTTGTCCATTATGTGTTTACGAATTGAAGGTGTTCCTATTGACTTATATGTGCATACGTGCTTCTTGGATGATTATGTTCCTTTATTTTGTGTAACCATAATAAACACTATGGAAGTATCAATAGCTGCTATATTTTTTGTATCAGCGACATCAGGGTTGCCTGTTTCTGCTTCTCTTCTTGCCCTTCACCTCTCATTTATTTGGCTGATCTAATTATATTTTTCTTATATGTGGTGGGGGCACGGAGGGCATTTCAAACATCAAGGTAATGTTGTTGCATCAATTAAACTTGGACGTAACCGAACTGATAATAATGGCAAAAGAAGGTGAATAACATTCCCAGATGTCCCTTGTCATGGCTGTATCTGTATCAAAGAATAATGCAAATAGTTTATTAGAGACTTATTTTGCAGATGTTTTATTTTCCACCTTTCCCATTTGAAAAAAAAAAATTGTGGTGAATTTGTCATTCATTGAGTTTATTGGAAGCCAGGAATTTTAAGGTGTGCAGATATCTATAATCATCATTATAATATTTATTGATGTGTCTGATGTATCTATTCTTAGAAAGTCCTCTAACCTTGTTGATGGATGCCTGCAAGAGAATCATTATGTATGCTACTGGCTGGAGGTTCTCTCTAGATGTGTGCAAAAGTTGATTTAGACTATCATGTATGTTGAGCAACACCTGCAGTTCTGCCAAAAGAAAAAGAACAATCTGGTCTTTCTCCTTCATTCATAGATTTAGGATATGGGGGTTGAAACCTTACTCGTGTTTACAACCTGGTTGTTTTGCTTAAACTTGCAGATTTTTATTTGATGAGAGCTGTGCAGATTACAAATACTATGAATATCGCCTTCAAGTGGAGGAGAAGGCTCTTGAGCAAAGCAGGGATACCCCAACGATACTCAGTGGTTGGTGCCTGGATTTATTTGGTTGATACATCCCATGGAATGGTGTTAGAACCACACATTTCATTTTATACCTTAATGGGTTTCTTCTCCTGCATTCTTTGTTAATTCCCTCTAGTTGGTATGCCTAGCATACATTAGTTGCAGTACATTAATGGTAATTAAGGAGTGGATTCCTTGACTTCCTCCACAGTAGTATAATTTTGATATCAGTTATTGTTGGTTAAAGAGGTATGAATTATGATACTAATGTTTGTTGTTCACATTTGACTATTATAGTTGGTAAACATACCACCAATATAGGATGTGCAATCACTCTAATACATGCTCATAGGAGCATCATGAGCTGTCTTTTGCATAAAAAGATGGTTCTTTAGTAGAGGGCAAGTATTTGTATAATGATAAGGTCACTCTGCTATGATATAATTATGCTATAGATGTGTATGTGTGCTGTATGTGGAGATGTGTTTGTTTCTCTTTTGAGTTGGTCATGTTACACTCATGGATGGCAATATTAGTACTATGAATCTGTATTAAGAGGCCCTGATACCAATATTTTTGTATATCAAAAAAATATCCCCTTTTTGCTTTGTTTTGCTTTTGGAAGCATAAATATGCATGTTTTAAATAATAAAATTCCTAAATTTTCTAAAAAGTCTAAAACCATATGTGTTATGAAGTTATAAACATATTTTTCACTGATTTAGAAGGATATCAAAATTAATTTTAATATGTTTGACTAAAATTCTTTAAATAGGCAAATAAAGGATTAAAGATAGTTTACTTTTAGTATAACTTTTTTCAGATGGCCATGAGAAAAAAAAAAAACTTGTGTTTGCAGCATTCGATGCTGATATGTCCTCCACAGATACCCATTTTTCATCCATTGTTAACTACATTGTTGTTGTACTTGAGTAATTGTATTGCCTGCCTTTCTAGGGTGCATGTTGTTTCCTAGCGGGGTGAAAAATTAAGCAAAACTCATTCCACTCCTATCTTCTCAATAAGGCTTTGAAAAAATATGCTCCTACCCACAAACTTGTGTTTCTTTTTAAATTTTAATATAGTAATTTGTCGGTTAGTGCATGTTTGTACTTCTGGAGCCGAATTGTACATAAGCTTTTCATGTTTTTCCAGAGTGCTATTTGATCTAGTCAGTGACTGTAACTTTTGACAGGGAAAGAAGAAGCTCCATATATGTGATTCATTTGTTAAAAATTGGCAATTTGTAGTTACAAATATGTTGATCTAGTTCATAATCTAAATATTACACATTTTGCCTGAGCAGATAGTACCAGCATTTCGGCTACAAATGGGCCACCGAGGTCACAGCAGTCAAGCACTTTGATGGCCAGTGGGCCACGGAGGTCACAAAAGTCGAATTACCAAATCCCAACTTCAGCTTTATATGAGGCCAATGAAACCAATCAAGTACAAAATGCGTCAGGAAGTGGTAATAAGAAATCTCTTTCCTTTTGATAAAATTGTGAGGAAAATCTTTATTTCCTTACAATATATTGCTCTTGCCTGCTAAGGAGTTTTTTTATTTTTAAAAAAATCCATTTCTCTTATATGGATATGCAGGAGTCCTGGCACGCTTGTCACACACTTGAAAAAACTAGAATTTCTGGTAACATCCAAAAATTTGTAAGATTGGATGACAATATGTAGAGTTACACCAAGTAATTCCTAATGTTACTTCCTGAAGAGATGAAGTTATTTAATTTCCTCTAGTAAAATAAGAACGAATCGTACATAAATATCCTCAAATTTTTCTTGTTTTTTCAATCTCACCCTCAACTTCTATATTAGTATTAATTTTATACTAGGTTAATTGCATGCCAAATGGTTCACATTCCAAGTATATGATGTTACACATGAAAAACTTCAGAAGTGTAAATATATGTCTGTTTTATATTGTTTTATGTGATGTGCATATCATGTGACACCAAAATATGATGAATCTGGTAAAACTTTTGCATAATATGAGAATTTTGGGATCAATTTGAGAAAAACAGCGCTTGAAAATAAATTTGTGGAATAGAGTGAAAACCCTTGAGGTTTTTCTCTTCTTGTAGGTTGGGCCTAGGGGCTATGTACTAGATTTAAAACAATAGGAGGATTACGAGCATCAACTTCTTTTGAACACATTAAAAACTGTACTATGAGCTTTGTGTAAAGCTCTTGTACATTGAATGTATGTGACGGATGTGTATTTTCCACTTAAAGATGACTTGCTTCTCGTGCTCTTGGGGGAATTACTGAAAATTCTCTTTATTATCTTTTTTTTGCCCGGGAGAGAGGAGATATGATTATAAACCTTTTGCTTAATTATGTAGCTTCGGAGGAATCCAATGCACCAACATCAGGGGCAGATCCTATAGCAATGATGGAGTATTACATGAAGAAAGCTGCACAGGAAGAGAGGAAGAGACCACCTAAACAATCACGAGATGAAATGCCTCCTCCGGCTTCTCTCCAAGGTTCATGCTTGATTGGGTTTAAGCCATAAATACAAATATCAGTCAATATATATCGGTATCAGCTCCCTGATACCAATATTTTTCAATATAGTGACAATATTGTCATATGTCGGCCAATATTTTTCAATATCGGACAATACGACTCTATCAGCTTACTATTTTAGAAAATTTTCTTTCTTATATATTTTACATCGATACGTATTATTTGATATGTTTAATACTAATATGGTCGTGATAGATACCGATACTGATATCAATATTTTTATACTTGGTCTAAGCTACTACTATCTCTATTTTTTCCCTTCTTCTTGGGTAGGTTTGCATTGTCCATTGACTTTTTTTTGTGCCAACTATGGATGAAAATATCGACCGATATATATCGATATTTCTTAATTTAGGGATAATATCCTAATGTGTCGCTATTTTTTTTTTTTTTTTTTTGCTTCGCTTTGCTATTAGAAATTTAAATCTATATGTTTAAATACATACCTAAAATATTAAATCTTCTAAGATCCACGTGTTTTATAAAAGTACAAAACGTGTATAAGTCAAAAGTTCATGGTATTTTTTTCAATATCCTAGGAGGATTATCAAGATTAATTTTGTTACATTTGACAAAAACTTCTCAAATGGGTAAGCAAATGATCAAAGATAATCAAATTTTAATATATAACCAGACTTTGGATGCATTCTAGAAAAAAATTTTCCTTCTACAACACAATCAATACCAATGCTAATATTTTCATCCTTGGTTCCAGCTGAATCAACCAAATGTTTCTGCTACTAGTCAACTGTCCTCACATCATATGGATTTGTTTGATGTTTTTATTTCAGCTCCTGCAAAAAGAGGTCATCACATGGGTGATTACATCCCACAAGAAGAGCTCGAGAATTTCTTGGCTAGCTGTAACGATGCAGCTGCTCGGAAAGCTGCCAGAGAAACTGCAGATAAGATGAAAATACAAGCTGACAATGTTGGTCATAAACTATTGTCGAAGATGGGTTGGAAAGAAGGTGATTTTCCATTCATTCTATGTCTGCATATTTCCTAGCCTGACACAATGTTAGTGCCTTTCTAGAATCATCTTGCATTTTATTTGGGCACCATTTTGATAACAAAAAAAAAGCTTAATATATCTCATTCTTGTTACTTTTTCTGTACAAAAAAAGTAATTATTGGAATCAAAATGTCGTTTGGTGATAAACTATTACATATGCATATTTCTTAGCTCAACATGATGTTTACATCCTCATACAAATCATCTTGCAATTTCTTTGGATGTCATGATGATAAAAAGTTTAATACCTCTCATTTTTAATTTTTTTTTCTCATTTTTAATTTTTTTTTTGTATATGAAAAAGTAATTAAAAATAATATAAAGGTCATCCGCTCATAAACTATTGTCAAAAATGGGAGGGAAAGAAGGTGACCTTCCTTTCATTCTATAAAATATGCATTTGTTTAGCTCATCCCCATGTTCATAGCCTTACGATAATCATCTTGCATTTTCTCTGGACTCCATGGTGATAAAAAGCTTAATATATTTCATTTTTGTTGCTTTTTCAATACGAAAAAGTAATAAAAAAAATCAAAATATCATCTACTGTGGAGGATGGGTTGGAAGGAAGGTGACCTTCCCTTTGATTCTATTACATCTGCATATTTCCTAGCTTGGCAAATGTTACCGGAATTATATTGCATTTAATTTGCCTTGTGCGCATCTGAGTGAATTGAATGAAGGGGTGATAATTCCAAGGGAAAAATGCATGCTTTTGTTGTGGTCTCCGGAGCGACGAAGTTACCTTGTATATCTAGTCTTTATCCACACACCATTCTATTTCTGAGAAAGAGTTTTGACATTAGGATTCACATCACAAGCTTAAGCAACCAATCCACTTGTTTTCAGCATTTGTTGATGTGGTTATTGTGCTATGGAAATTTCATACTTGTTATTCTTCTTGGATGTAAATCCCCATGATGGTTAATTAATGATGGTTGAATGAGCCTAGGTATGACATAATGAAATATAGGACTATATATATCAATATCGTCTCTCGATACCGATATTTTCGAATATCACAATAAAATCATAATATGTTACCATATTGATAATATATCATAATGTATCATCCAATATCTCCAATACTTTTTTGTATATTGGTTGATATTTTTCTGATAAGTTCTAATTAACAAAAAAAAGGTTTTGCATTCAATATGCATCCTTGATATCAATACATAAAATTTTATATAATTTTAGTCTCAAACCTTTAGAATTCTCTTGTGGGTGTGGGTGTTGCAGGTGAGGGTCTTGGGAGCTCCAAGAAGGGTATTGCAGACCCCATCAAGGCAGGTGATGTGAAAAAGGACAATCTGGGCGTCGGTGCCCACCAACCCGGTGAGGTGCTTCCCGATGACGATATATACGAGCAGTACAAAAAGCGGATGATGCTCGGTTACCGTTACAGACCAAACCCTCTGGTATTTTCTTGATTCATCTAATTTTTTAACTCCCTTAACTCTCATGGATGGCAGAAGAACTCAAACCCGATACATTTTCAACATGAGCTGCCACGGGTTTTGCCCGTTTTGATTGGGTTTAGATCAAGTCTGAAACCTTATAACTAGATTTGGTGTTACCATGTCACAATCCTATACATCCCATACATATTATATTGTAATAATTCTACGTTTGATATAAAATAGTATATACATAGCAATTTAACAAAAAATTTCATTTTGCACAATTCTCCACTGCATTTTACTTAATCTCAGTCGTTTCATTCCCCGCGCATGTTTGGTGGATTATAAATCTGAATGCTTATTGATAAACTATATCGATAACTTAATTGGTCAAAAACTACAATAACATATCGATTTTTTACTTCTATAAGAGGAAATTTTTCGGTGTTATTCGGTTTAAGCATAACTGAAATTATTTGGATTTCCTTCTAGCCCGAAATATCGGATTCGGCTCTATGGGCCCCCTAACCCACATATTGCCATCCCCGCTGGCTATTTATTCCGTAGTCGACCGATCGATTGGACTCCTTTCTTCTGTTCTCATTGGCTCAATTTATGTCATGTTGTTTTTCTGAGTTCCTGATGTTAAATTTTTCTGTTTTTCTTTTCCTTTTATTTGTGGCAGAACAACCCACGGAAGGCTTACTACTGAGGAAATGATCATGCCGTGGGGTTTCGTGGGAGAAACTTAGGTAAGACTCGCCATTTCTACTACTCTTAAAAATCTCTTAAGAAGATGATTTGCTTCAACGACGTTTTGAATTGGATGATTTGATTTTGGTGGTAATTGTCATTCCCCAATTTCCCCATGTCTTGAATCAATATATATA
>JAODPA010067427.1:0-10579 GCA_025585075.1 Nepenthes mirabilis | reverse complement strand
AAATTTTTAATGAAATTTAAAATTGATGCGTACCTAGATCCGACTTCGAACGGATTTGGATCCTTCGGGATGGATTTCCGGACCGGCTCCGTTCACTGAGTGCGTGATCCTGCACACCACTAAAACAACAAGAAGTCAGCGTTAACGGCGAAAAGTTGTCCCACCGAAAACACTTCGACGCTCAAGTCAGTAAAGCAGCCTCCGATGAAAGAAACTGAAAAGAGAGTAAGAGAGCAGGGAGGAGTGTGAGATCCAGATGTAAGAGAGGCGCAAGGTCCTTCTTGTATCTGGATGGTGGGAAGGCAGGAAACGGCCGTGAGGGCTCGTTTGTTGCCTTGAAGATTATTGTGAGGTTCTGAGAGCTTGGAAGCAGGAAGTCTTTTTCTTAGAGCAGTTAGAGTTTTCTGTCCTTTTTCCAAGTCTTAATCAGAGCATTTTTCCGACCGTCCCCAAAACAAGGGTTCTAGGGTTTATTTATGGTTGAGGAGATGATTCTCCTTCTTTGGAAAGAGGGATCCCTCATCTCCACCGTGGCTGGCTTGCCTTCTGGGGCAGACGCCAGTTGCCAAGGTGGGTGCGATAGTTTCCTTGTGCGGCGGCCAGCAGCTTTCCAAGTTTGCTTCCTTCCTTCTCAGCACATTACCGTTGGAGTGCCTTGGTAGGCAAGATATTGGGAAGATTTGGCGCCTTCCTTATTTGAAGGGCGCCAATCTTGTCAATATTCTCCTAGGATCGCAGAAGACGCGTGGAAGGCTGTGATTGGCCGTGGGGTGAGCAGTGGGCTCAATCGGGGTAGGCCCATTACCGTAGAAGGGTGTTACTTGGGCCCAACGTGCCGGGCGCAGACGGTCAATGCCTGAGTTGACCGTCAGCGTGTTGCCCGCCCTTATAGAGGCTGAAAGGAGAGTGGCTGGCGGTCCACTGATGGGCCGTGGGCCATAGTGGAATGGGCCCATCACTGTAGGAAAGCTTAGAAAGGCCCAGTTTGGCCTCGCATGATGGTCAACATCGAGTTGACCGCCTGAGAGCGAGTTGGCCGTCAAGACGGTCAACGCCCGCGTTGACCGTTTCAGCTTTTGGGCTTTCCAGCTCTGGACCTGCCTTCTTTAGTGGGCCGTTGACCGTCTTCCTGAGCTTTTGTTGACTTCTTTCTGGGCCAGCCCATCACATGCGTACCCATCACTAGCCCCTCATGCTGGTGGTCAGATTTTTGATCTCCAGTATGTTCATGATGGGATGCCATTTATGCATCTGGGCGTTCTGAGAGATTGCAGAGGATAGTTTCGTCAAGATCTTTATCATCCTGGGCAATTTTAGCTTTGTTGACCGCTTTGGTCAATTTCGGAGCAGCAGAGTCATCGTTCGTTCTGGTCAGTTCCGGAGCACCAGAGTCATTGACCATTTTGGTCAATTCCGGAGCACCAGATTCATTGACCGTTTTGGTCAATTTCGGAGCACCAGAGTCATTGATCATTTTGGTCGATTCCGGAGCACCAGAGTCATAGACCGTTTTGGTCAATTTCGGAGCACCAGAGTCATCGTTCGTTCTGGTCATTTTCGGAGCACCAGAGTCATTGACCGTTTTGGTCAATTTCGGAGCACCAGATTCATTAACCGTTTTGGTCAATTCTGGAGCACCAGAGTCATTGACTGTTTTGGTCAATTCCGAAGCACCAGAGTCATAGACCGTTTTGGTCAATTCCGGAGCACCAGAGTCATTGACCGTTTTGGTCAATTCCGGAGCACCAGATTCATTAACCGTTTTGGTCAATTCTGGAGCACCAGAGTCGTTGACCGTTTTGGTCAATTCCGGTGCACCAGATTCATTAACCGTTTTGGTCAATTCTGGAGCACCAGAGTTATTGACCGTTTTGGTCAATTCCGGAGCACCAGAGTCATTAACCGTTTTGGTCAATCCCGGAGCACCAGAGTTATTGACCGTTTTGGTCATTTCTGGAATGGCCTTGTGTGGCCGTTCCCTGTCAGAGCTCAACACGTGTCTCCCTCTGGTTGGACGGAGATCCTGGTCATTAATGCACCAGGGATCCGTCGTTTATAACGCCAAACACGAGGGTGACACGTGGCGGTTCTGACGGTGCTTTAATGTGGGATTTGAGAGCTTGGCGCCTAAGTCCTTCGTTCTCAACCTTTTGAGCCCACTTTGAACCTTTGAAACTTCGTCTCCCTCTCTGTTTTCAGATCACCTTTCCTTCGAAAAACCCTACTACTTCTCACGGTAATGGCTTCCGTAGTAGATATCACATCTGTTCTAAGGGAGGATGATGTTAAAGCTCTGTGTGTGGAGTTCAGCGTCCCCAAAGGAACGGTCTGGAGAGTTTCGGGCAAGAGTGACAGAGCAATGGTCCCGCCGGCGGGATACATTGCCGTTTACGAGGCCCACCTGAGGAGCGGCCTTCGTCTGCCGTTGCTGACGGAGTTAGAGTCGATCTTGAAGGCCTTACACATTCCTATCGTCCAGCTTCACGCCAACGCCATGAGGTATATTTGTACCCTCTGTATTTTTGCTCGCAAGCTTCATCAGAAGTTTAGAATGTCGGGCGTTAGGGTTTTGTTCAAATTGAATCGGGGACCAGAGTGGAAGTCACTCTATCCCCGTCCGGGCATAAAGATTAATAAGGCCATCCATGATTCGTTGAAGAACTGGAAGAACCGGTTCTTCTTCGTGAAGGTGGGGGAGAAATGGCCTCTCGCGAGGGATTGGGGTGAGATTCCTGAGGCATATTTTGGTTCCCCGTCGGTGACGGAGCGCTCCGCCTGGTCATGGCTTCTGAAAGCCATTGAGGATAACCCTGAGGAGTTCAAGAGGGATTTTCTGGTTTCACGGGCGGAGGTCAGGAAAGCTGATTGGGGGCGGCCGTCGCCGACCCAAAAACCCGGGCTCCCAGTCATGATGATGAATCCCGAGGCATCCAAGGGCTTGATCATCAGGGAGAGATAGGCGGAGGAGCCTAAGAGGGTGATGGAGATGCCCTCCTCGTCGTCCTCACATTTTGATTATGTGGCTGCTGGGCTTTGTTGTGGTTCCGGCAGCACTGCTGGAGGGGGGAGGACCGTCGAGGATAGTCCTGTGGTGGAAGGCGTTATTCTGGCTCAGCCTGCGGTGAAGGTGGTCCCAGGTGCGGCTTGGCTGGGATCAGCAGAGGAGCCAGCCCGCGACGTCCCTGAAGGATCGCAGATTTACATCGTTGGATCGTTGAGGGTTGATCCTCCTGCGGTTGCTCGGAAGACGGCAAAGGGCAAGAGGTCTGCTGCTGCTGTTACTCCTGAAGCCGTTAGAGAGCCGTCACGGAGGGCAGTTCCTTTAGCGGTTGCCTCGAAGACAGCTGGAAGCAGGAGACCTGTTGCGGCTCCTACACCAGAGGCTGCTAGAGAGGAGCCCGCGACTGCTGCCAGCGAGTCTGATGATTACATAGACCGTATTTTGGAAGAAGTGGCAGCGAGCCTTGCCCCGGAGGGTGCATCTGGTCCACCACCGCCTGGGCCACGTCCCAAGTCCAGGCCCAAGGGGCTCGCGAGGAAGATACATGAGGTATAACCCCTGCGACTGCCCCCTTGCATACTTTTTGCGTGATTGTTTCTAATCATTTGGTGTTTTTCGTTCTTTAGGGGAAGCGGATGATTTCTGCGTTTGGCCGCGAGGTGGAGCAGCGGGACCTTCTTCTTGCCGAGAAGGACGCCGAAATCGCTTGGCTTGATGCAGAGTTGGCAGAGGCAAGGGGGGAGCGTCGCGAGGAGGTTGCGGCCCTTGAGGCGGTTCTGGGCAGCACAGAGGCGAAGTGTGCCAGCCTTGAGATGGAAGTTACCCGTCTGAAGGAGGTGGTTGATCAGCTCAATGCGAACAACAAACGGATCGCTGATCAAGCCGCGACCTTCGAGAGCGAGCTGTCCACAAGGCTCCGCCCCCACGAGATCGGGGGTGCTCTGCATGCTCGACTGCTAGACGGGATCAACATTGGACGCCGCGTTACGCGGTTGGTTGATCCTTCTTTCCCTGTCCAGCTTATCAATCAACGCAACAGCTCAGCGCAGCGCAAGGAAGATCTGGTAGCTGAGTCCCGTGACATCCCCGGCGGTCCGCCAGCTATGTAGCCTTGCTGTACTTTCTTTTATTTTTTGCTTTCTGTAAAGTGAGCTGTACATTTCCTCAAGCAATAAAACAGGAATTTCTTAAGTTCGTGTCCCTTGTTTCTATTGCTTTGTGTACGATTATGTTGTAGCGTTAGGCGGCCAACCTGGTTGGCCGGTTAGCGCTTGTTGGCTCAAAGAGCGAAGTCCTTGAGCCTAGGCAGGTGGCTGTGTTAGCCAGCCTGGCGGAGTTGTCCAAGTGATGACTTGGACAGTCAGCGTTAGAGAAGGAATGCTTCTCGTTGCTGAATGATCGCGTCATCCTCTCGTTGAGGAGTTGACCGCGAGAGGTTGCTAACCTGGCTGGTTAGACGCCTAAGGAGCGAAATCCTTAGGATGTGTGGTTGTGCGAACCGCCCCTGGTGGCGCCGTACAAGTAGTTACTTGGGCAGCCAATGTTGGAGGAGAAAAGACTCCTCCCTTCGACCGTCGTTGACTGACGTTGCTGCTCCCCGAAAAGAGGTCGTCGCGTGTGCCAAACTTGCCCCCTAAGGTTTTTAGACCGCTAATGGGCCACTTGGATGACCAAGGTTTAATACGACCGCTGTTGGGCCGCCCGGATGACCGGGGTTTAGACCGCTAATGGGCCACTTGGATGACCAAGGTTTAATACGACCGCTGTTGGGCCGCCCGGATGACCGGGGTTTAGACCGCTAATGGGCCACCTGGATGACCAGGGTTTAATACGACCGCTAATGGGCCGCCTGAATGATCAGGGTTTAAGACCACTTTCGGCCACCTGAATGACTAGGGTTTAACAAGAGGGTAAAGACCCTCCTGACTTAGGGCAGTCTAGGTCGGGTAAACCTGCAAGGCAAACACAGATATGCATATAGGGCCTAGGATTCTACATGCTAAGTAAACTCCTTACCTTACGCAGTTACACAAGCAAGCGAATGCATGCACATAGAAGGGTGAGTTCGTACCTGAGCTCCCTATTGGAAGTAGCGCTTGAGGTGGGTTGCGTTCCACATTCGCGGGACCAACTTTCTGTCCTGGTTGCGGAGTTTGTAGGCTCCGCTTCGCAGGACTGCGGAGACAAGGAAAGGCCCCTCCCAGTTGGAAGAGAGCTTGATACGGCCGGCCAGCTTGCCAGTGGCTTCGATGCCACGTAGGACCAAGTCACCCACATCGAATTGCCAGGCTTTCACCTTTTTATTGTAGTATCGGGCAACTCGGTGTTGGTAGGCTGTTGTCCGTATTCTGGCAGCGTCGCGGGCCTCCTCTAGTAAATCTAAGTGCTCCCGTATTTTCTGGGAGTTTTCCAGTGGGTCGAAGGACTCCACTCTTAGACTCGGTAGTCCGATCTCGACCGAAATTACCGCTTTAGTCCCGTAACAGAGGCTGAAGGGTGTCTCGCGCGTTGGTTCCTTCTGGGTCGTTCGATAAGACCAGAGGACGGAAGGGAGCTCATCGACCCATGAGCCCCCGGCGTCCTCCAACTTAGTTTTTAACCCGTGGAGCAGCGTACGGTTCGTGACCTCCACCTGTCCGTTGGCCTGGGGGTATGCCACCGAAGTGTGGACCAGCCTAATACCAAGGCTGGCGCAATACTTGGTGAAGCGTTTCCCCGAGAATTGGGTCCCGTTATCGGTTACCACGACCTCTGGGACGCCAAATCTGCAGACAATACTCTGGCGAAGGAATTCCAGGGCATTGTGCTCTGTGATCTTGGCTAGCGGGGCTGCCTCGACCCACTTGATGAAGTAGTCGATACCCGCTATAATAAACTTTCGTTGCCCCGTGGCAATGGGAAAAGGGCCGAGAATATCGACCCCCCATTGCGCGAAGGGCCACGGTGCTTGCAGCGACTTCAAATCTGCGGACGGCTGGTGATGAAGGTTGCCGTGAAGCTGGCAGCTTTCGCATTTCTTCACAAACTCCAGCGCGTCATTCTTCATTGAGGGCCAGTAGTAGCCCTGTCGCATTATCTTGAAGGCCAATTTTTTCCCGCCTACGTGTAATCCGCAAATCCCGAGGGGAACTTCGCCTAGGGCGTAGTCCGCCTCCTCGGGAGTTAGACTGCGGAGGTATGGAGTTGAGTACCCACGGTGATATAGCCGTCCGCCAACCACAGTATACCAGCCGGCTGTCTTTTTGACCCGCTTGGCTTGTTCGGCGTCCTCCGGGAGTGATCTGCTAGCCAAGTAGTTAAGGAAGGGCGTCATCCAGTTTTCTGCATCGGAAACCTGCATGGCTTCCTGTTTCTCGATGTTGGGAGTGCTCAGGACCTCCCACATGTCCCTTGAGTACTGCTCTGGGTTTTTGGCAGCAGCGGCCTTTTCCAGCTAGTCCGCCTTTCAGTTCTCAGTTCGTGGGACGTGAACAAGGTTTAGCTTTTTGAAACCTCGGATCATTTCCTTCGCCTTGGCCAAATACTTGGCCAAGAGAGGGTTGATTGCCTCGAAGCCACCATTAATCTGGTTGACGATGAGCTCGGAGTCGCTGTAGACCGTCAGTTTCCTGGCGGAGCATTCTCGGGCTAGTCTCAAGCCAGCCAGCAGGGCTTCGTACTCAGCGACGTTATTCGTCGCTGGGAAGTTGAGTCTGAGTGAGTATTTTATCTCGAACCCGTCGGGAGTTGCAAGGACAACTCCCGCGCCACTGCCCGTGTCCATAGACGATCCGTCTACGTGGAGTGTCCACTCCGGGACTCGGACAAGCAGTTCTGCATCTTCTTTGGGCTGTTCATCAAGGGCAGGGGTCGTGGTCTCGACAAGGAAGTCAGCCAGCGTCTGTGCCTTTATGGCAGGCCTGGGTTGGAATTCGATGTCGAACTCGCCCAACTCGATAGCCCATTTGACTAACCTCCCAGAAACATCAGGTTTCTGGAGGATGGTTTTTAATGGCTGGTCCGTGAGGACCACTATACGATGGGCCTGGAAGTAAGGCCTTAGTTTTCGTGCGGAGGATATTAGTGCTAAGGCCAATTTTTCTGCGCGCGAGTAGCGAGTTTCTGGGCCGGTCAACATTTTGCTCACATAGTAGACCGGCCGCTGCGCGTCCAGATCCTGTCGCACAAGGATAGAACTGAGCGATGTTTCCGATACTGCTAGGTAGAGGTATAACACCTCTCCGCCCACGGGTGACACCAATAGTGGCGGGCTGGCCAGGTATTGCTTTAATTCTGTGAAAGCAGTTTTGCATTCTGCCGTCCACTGGAATCCGTTGGATTTCGTTCCTCGTAAGGCCTTGAAAAAGAGATGGTACTTGTCGCCAGACTTCGCGAGGAAGCGGGACAAAGCTGCCAGTCGCCCCGTGAGCCTTTGAACGTCTTTTACGCTTCACGGAGGTGCCATATCGACGAGCGCTTTGATTTTTTTGGGGTTTGCCTCGATTCCCCGCTGGAAAACGATGAAACCCAGGAACTTGCCGGAAGCCACTCCGAAGATGCACTTAGCGGGATTGAGCTTCATACGGTGCCTACGGAGAACCTCGAATGATTCTTCTAGGTCGCGAATGTTGTCGTCGATGACCTTGCTCTTAACGAGCATGTCGTCGACGTAGACCTCCATGTTACGGCCAATCTGGTTTTCGAACATTTTGTTGACCAACCGTTGGTGGGTTGCTCCAGCGTTCTTAAGGCCAAAGCGCATCACCTTGTAACAGTAGGTGCCCTGGTCCGTCATGAATGAGGTATGCTCCTCATCTTCGACACTTATGCGAATTTGGTTATAGCCCGAATAGGCGTCCATGAAGCTCAGCAGCTCATGTCTTGCCGTGGAGTCAACCAGCAGGTCTATTCGGGGCAAGGGAAAGCTGTCCTTAGGACAAATCTTGTTGACGTCGGTGAAGTCGACGCACATCCGCCACTTCCCGTTGCTTTTCTTAACAAGGACGACATTAGAGAGCCAGTCCGGGTATTGGACTTCCCTAATGAAGCCTGCGTCCAGCAGCTTCTTCACCTCCTCTCGGATGGCGATCAGCTTTTCGACGGATTGGTTCCTCCGCTTCTGCCTGACCGGTTTTCGGTCGAGATCGAGGCCCAGCTTGTGGACCATTACTTCTGCTGGGATTCCGGGCATGTCTGCCGGAGTCCAAGCAAAAAGATCTGCGTTCCTTCGTAAGAACGCGATTAGCTCTTCGCGCAGTGGCCCGGTGAGTGAGCCGCCAATCTGAACGCACTTATCCGGTTCCCCCGGGTCCAGTGGGATCGGATCCGTGGCTTCTCCGGGCTGCGCCTGCTGGAGAGTTGTCTCGTCCCGATGGTCGAGTTCTCCCATAGTTTTATTGCTGCCGCTCGGGGCAATCTGGGCCATGTAACAGGTCCGCCCGGTGACCTGATCGCCCAGACCTTCTCCGACACCGTAGGGCGTTGGAAATTTCATTTTAAGGTGTGGAATCGATGTGACTGCCCCAAACGCTGTTAGGCACGGCCTGCCTAGTATGGCGTTGTAAACCGAAGGCAGGTCAACCACCAGAAAGGTTATCGTACGGCTTGCTGTCCTTGGGTAGGTGCCTAAGGTCACTTCCAGTTGGATTGTCCCTTGAACGGGCACCGGTTCGTTATCTAGGCCGTACAGTGGTCCTTCAGCAGGTTTTAGTTGACTCTTTTTTAGTCCTAGTTTAAAGAACGCGTCCAAGTAAAGCAAATCCTTTGAACTTCCATTATCAATAAAGACTCGCTTCAGCTGGTAGTCATCACTGCCATCTGAAACGAGTGCTGAAATTACAAGGGGGTCAGCATGGGGGGAAATAACATGATTAGAATCACACTCGCTGAAACTGATAACGTTGTCCACCGTGCGCTGCTTCTTCCTCCCAGTCTGCTGCTCCTTGTTGTCAGCAGGATTTTTGGCGGGTCGGGTGATGATCTTGTTAACCACCCCCGCCGCGATCCTGTTTCGAGGCGGTGAAGGCTCCTCAGCCCCTTCTGCCGCCACCCCAGAAATCTGCCCAGGGCCCTTGACGAATCTGTTGAGGTGTCCCCGGCGGACCAGCTCCTCAATTTCCTTCTACAAAGTTTTACAGTCCTCAGTGGAGTGGCCAGCAGAGCGATGATAATCGCAGTACTTAGACTGGTTTCCCGAGTCCTTCTTCAGCGTTTTGGGCCACTTCAGAAATTTTTTACCGCGGATCTGCATGAGGACGTTGGCACGTGTATTTGTCAGGGGCGTGAAGGTGGTGGGCCCGTAATCCCTGCGTTCCGGGGGGCCAGTCCTGGGCTGCTTTTGGCGAGAATGTTCTCCGCCCATGAACTTTCTCTTCCCTTCTCCGAGGAACGGCCGAGGCTGATCCGCCCGTTCTGGGTATTTTGCCTCATTGGCCTCCTCAGCAGCAGCGTAGGCCCTGGTGATTGATTCCGCCTCGCGGAACATTTGAGGATTCTTGTGGGCTAGGTGCTTGAAAAAGTCACCATAAGTAAGCACCGAGATGAAGCTGCCCAACTTCATCTCCTCAGTGATCCTGGGGATCCTTCTGGCCTCCGCCACGAAGCGATCCAGGAAGCGCCGTGGGTTCTCTCCCGGCTTCTGTTTTATGTGGGAGAGATGCCACGGCTGCTTCTCTTCCCGTCGGCTCGACGCATACTGAGCCAGGAAGAGGTCCGTGAGCGCACGGAAACTGTCGATAATGCCTGAAGGGAGATAGTGAAACCAGGTTCTGGCATCCCCCTTCAGGGTGAGTGAAAAACAGCGGCACATCGCCGAGTTATCCAGCCATTGTAGACTCAGATGGGTACGGAAGTGATCCAGATGGTCGACTGGATCACTGCTCCCATCGTATGAGTCAAGAGCTGGCATCTTGAACTTCGTGGGGACTGGATGGTTTAGGATCTCAGCAGTAAAAGGAGATCTGTCCAATTCGACGGCGCGTTCGTCGTTCTGGAACACACGGTTCCAGATTTGCTCCACTTGCGGATCGGTGCGAGTGGCTGATCTTTTGGAGTTGAGGTAATCCCTCAACTCTGTTTTGTCCCTGGAGGGTCCAGCAGCCGGTCTGCTGCTGCCTCCAGTGGACCTGGCAGTTCTGGAGGCTTGCTCCAGGACGGTGTTGTGGTTCTCGGCCTGAGAGTACCGAGGTTTTCTTCGTTCTTGACTCTCTCTCGGGGACGTGCTCTCGGAGCGTTCTGCTGGCCTGTTCTGGCCAGGAACGCGGGAGGACGCGGTCGCCGGATTGTTTTCGGTCATATGAGGCCTTTTTGCAGGCATCTTCTTTCTTTGGCCACCCCTCTTGGTGGCAGGAGGAGGGATGGCCACTGGTGGAGCCATCTGCTGTTGCGGCTCTTTCTGAGCGTAAAGTATTTGAAGTAGGCGATTGTTAGCCTGCATCTGCTCCACCAGTTGCAGGAAATAAGGCGGTGGAGCCCCGCCTGTAGCCCCGTTGACCAGGACTTCAGCAGCATGGTCCTGGTCGGGGTTAGCAGTGTCTCTAGCGGGATCGTTAGCCTGAGCTCTTGTGTTCACCATTTGTAGTTGCAGATTGTGACAAAGAG
>JAODPA010067426.1:0-33447 GCA_025585075.1 Nepenthes mirabilis | reverse complement strand
TGGGTTGAGGAGGAAGTTATTGACAGTTATTATTCCGATTGAATTTTTGTGAAATTATTTGGGATAATCAAATAAGATGAGAATCATGGATTTATTCAATAACGACAAGATTGAGGATATTTTGTAATCTTAGAGGCGAGATTTGATATCTTCAGATGGCCCATTATGATCAAATATAATATAAAATATATACATAGTCTGCCGAACTTCTTGAATTTCCTTGAATTTTTCCCTATTCTCATGGTGATCGATTTTTGCGTTGGCTTTGACTGCATGTATATATTTTATGGGTACTCTATGGATAAGTAGATGAGAGTATATAAAAACTCTGCGGTAATCAGACGAATGAGAGTTTGTGAGACCGTAGAGTAGTTTATACTTTTCCAATACATATTTCATTCCGGAGGTTGAGGTCATTGATATCGAGGAGGGATACTTATAACCTAGTGACTATCGTAGATGATGATATCTAGGATATTATTGGCGAGGGGTATCGGAGAAGGTATGTGCATGCTACGGGTACAGCCTTTGGGAGGACTGTACGGGTAGTGGGGATACCATGGATACTAGATAACCTCGTGGTACTTACCCGACCATTCGGGACGTAAATACACATCCTTTGGTTTACTATGGTAGAATAAGCTTAGATATATTTTTGTTATCTTGTATAGTCGTGACCTCAAATTTGACAAAAAATCAAATTCTTGTTATCTTGTACGGTTAGTTAAGATCATTGATATTGATGAGGGATACTTATAATCTAGTGACCATCGTAGAGAATGGTATCTGGGATATCAATAGCGAGGGGTATCGGAGATAGTATGAGCATGTTATAGGTACAACCTCTGAGAAGACTATAGAGGTAGTGAAAATACCATAGATACCGGGTAACCTTATAAGACTCACTCAGCCGTCAGGGGCGTAAATACGCGATTTTTGGTTCACTATAATAAAATAAGGTCCATGAAAATTCTTGATTATTCATACGGTTGTGACTTCGTATTGAGCTGATGATCGGATTCAATGGAATCCATGTTGTTTCTTATTATCCAATTGTTCATATGACTTTTGAGTCAGGGATACGACATATTATTGAATCTCAAACAGTAGTTGGTACATCATCTGTTATTATTACTTTTATTCATTATTTTATTGTCTGAGATACTTTATTGTACTCCTCTATTGTTATTTATTTTTACTTGTTGGGTATTCTGCTCACTTTTGTATTTTATTGGTTCTAGAATAGACAGGTTGACAGTAGAATAAAAGAAATCATGTGTTATTATATAGACTCCAGGCAGAGGTAATATTAGAGATCGAGGCTCCCAAGATAGAGATCTAAGGTTTTTATTGGTTCTGTTACTATTCAACGTTTATTAGATTTTTATTATAATGATTGATATTTTGGATATCGATGTTATTAAAATTATTTATTGTTACTATTATAGATATTGAATTAATGATGCATTTATGAGGTTCATTAATGATATTTTTAATGATGTTAAGTTTATTAATGACGTATAATTGATGATTTCAGATAATTCGATATTTTTACCGTGACGGTCCGAGTCGGATTTGAGGATCCGAGCTCAGGTTGTCACACTGTATTTCTACCTGACAATTTCAGAGGCGGCTCTGAGGTCCGTCTTGATGCGCCAAGATTGACGTACAGCAGTCGGTTTACTATATGAGCAAAACGTTAACCGGTGTCGAAATTCACTACCCCCACACTGAGAAGCTCGCATTGGCACTTGTCTTCTTGGCCCGAAAGTTGAGGCCCTACTTCTAGGCTCAACTGATAATCCTCCTAACCGACCAACCCTTAAAGGGCATCCTACAAAAGCCTCATGTTTCAAGATGGCTAGTCAAGTAAGCCATCGAGTTGGGAGAGTTTGATATTGAGTTTTAGCCCATGTCGGCCATCAAGGGGCAAGCGCTAGCCAACTTCATTATCGAAATCACGACCCCAATCCCCGATGTGGATTGCACCCGCAACACCGACCATCATTCTGCAACGCTAGATTGGGTTCTCCACAAGGACGGCTCGTCAACAAACTCAAGTAATGGGGCCTGAGTTATCTTGAGGACCCCAGACAGGTTCGAAGTGAAATACTCATTGAAGCTCGATTTTTCAGCCACTAATAATGTTGTTGAGTACGAAGTCCTGCTGGCGGGATTGTACTCGCTAAGGAGTGTTCAGTTAAGCATTTGACTGTTTATAGCGACTCAAAATTAGTCGTCAACCAGATCAATTGGAGTTTTGATACGTGCAACCCTCTCTTGGCCAAATATCTGGCTAAGGCAAAAAGTGTGATATAGAAGTTCGACAAGCTTGACCTGGTTTGCATCCCCGTGATTGAAAATTGAAAGGTCGATCAACTTGCAAGGGCGATGGCGGCCGAAAATTCAGAGTAGTACTCAAGGGACATGTAAGAGTTTTTGAGCACTCCCAGCAAAAAGGAGTAGGAAGCAATGCAGGTTTTCGACAGCGAGAATTGGATGTCGCTCTACTAGAGGTACCTCGTGAACGGTTCCCTATCGAAAAGCATGGATAAAGCCAAACTCATAAAGAAGACAGTCAGCTAGTATATTATAGTTGATGAAAAGTTATACCGTCGTGATACTCAACCCCGTACCTCCGGTGTTTTACTTTGGAGGAGGCTGACAACAGATTGGGTGAGATCCATCTCAGAATCTGTAGGTCGCACATCGGCGGCAAAAACCTAGCATTCAAGGTTATGTGCTAAGGATACTACTGGCCAACCATGAAGAAAGACGCCTTGATTTTGTAAAGAGGTGTGAGAATTGCTAACTCCATGGCGACCTTCACCACCAACTGCCAATGGAGCTGAAAGCCCTCTAGGCACCTTGGCCGTTTGCGTAGTGGGGGCTTGATATTCTTGACCCATTTTCTATTGCAACCGGTCAACGAAAGTTCATCATCATGGGCATCGATTACTTCACTAAGTGAGTTAAGGCCGCCCCGCTAGCTAAAATCACTGAGCATAATGCCACAGAATTCGTCCGGTCAAGCATAGTCAGCAGGTTTGGTGTTTCTGAAACCATTGTGACCGACAACAGGACCCAATTCACTAACAAGCGCTTCATCATGTATTACACCAATTTGGGTATTAGATTGGTCCACAATTCGATAGCGTATCTCTAAGCGAACGAGCAGGTGGAGGTCATCAATTGAATGCTATTGCACGGTCTAAAGACCAAACTGGAGGATGCAAGGGGCCCTAGGTAGATGAACTGCCCTCCGTATTAGGGTGATATCGGACAACCCCCGAAGAACCAACACGTGAGACACCTTGCAGTCTTTGCTATGGGATTGAGGTTGTGATCCTGGTCGAGATCGGACTTCCAAGTCTTCAGGTTGAGGCCTTCGACCCGCAAGGCAACTCCTAGAAGATCAGGGAGCGCCTAGACCTGTTAGAGGAAGCCCGGGAAGAGGCCAGAATATGCACAGTCGCCTACCAACAGCAAATCGCTTACTAATATAACAAGAAAGTAAAACCATGGAAATTCGAAGTGGGCGACCTAATCTTGCAGAGCATAGAGGCCACGGGCAACACAGCTAACAGGAACAAGTTCTCCTCAAGTTGGGAAGGTCCATTCCTCGTCTCAGCCATTCTGCGGAACAGATCTTATGATCTCCGAACCCAAAATGGCAAGTTGGTTCAAAAAATGTGGAACGCCGTCCACCTAAAGCGCTATTTCCAATAAAGATCGCACTAGGTCCAGGTAGGTCATGCGTGTGATTCAAAGTTTGCATGTTATGTTTCAATTCTCTTTTCTTTTCCCATATGTATGCTTGCGTGAAGATTGCATAAAAACAGACAACCTAGACTGCCCCTAAATCAAGCGAGTCTTTACTCGCTTGCGCCTAAACCTTGGTTCCATACCAAGCGGCCCGTAAGCGGTCGGATTAAACCTTAGTCCCATACCAAGTGACCCGTAAGCGATTGAATTAAACATTGGTCCCATACCAAGTGGCCTGTAAGTGGTCAAATTAAACCTTAGTTCGATACCAAGCAGCCCGTAAGCGGTTAGATTAAACATTGGTCTCATGTCAAGCAGCTTGTAAGGGATCGGATTAAACCTTGATCCCATATCAACCGGCCTATTCGCCATCAAACACAAAACCTTAGGAGACTTTCACGGTACGCGTGCAGCGATCTCATCCCATAGGAAATAGCACAGTCAGTTTACAATGGTCACAAGATCAGGGTAAAGTGTGAGAGAACACATGCTCCAATAGTAGGCAGGACGACCAAGATAATAACCTAGGCGCCACCACCTGAAACAAAAACATGATCAAGCCAAGAAAGAGTATGCTTATATTCAAAAAATTATACAACGCCTTGCACGATAAAAATACACTAGCAAACTCTTAAGGGCATTCAAAGGCCCCACATGTACAATGAATTATTGCACCAACGGCTCATCTTTGTGACTACCCGAAGATGAAGGGTCCCTTAGGGGACGTAGCACAGGCCTCCGCCCATGACCAATCGGATATCCTATTAACTCTGATCGACGAGAAGCGCTAGGGTTCCTTGAGTCTAGGAAGCCGACAGGAAAATAGAGGTTCTCTAAGGAAATGATCCTTCTACTGAAGTGAATCCTAGCGTGGAACCGCTCCTCCAGGACAGCAACCACCTCCTCAAGGCAACGCCTTGTCCTCAGCTCAATTTCAAGTATTGCAATCCTCTCCATGGCCCGTGCGTATACACCGGATACCTCCTGCAGCCTAGCATCAGACCCTAGGAGGGCCTGGTAGAGATACTTGGCCTGCGCTTGGCTCTGTAGCACGTCCCCAACCTCTGCATTGATGTGATGCTCAATATCCTTTGCCACAAGATCAACCTGAGCCTGCATCATGCAGGCAATCTCGTCTCCCTGCGATGACAAATACTCGTCCAACTCCTGAGGCCTCCTTGTTGGGAGGTGAGTGAGAAAAGGAGTTAATAAACGGGAACTGTGAATGGTCATCCATACTTTTATGCGACTAAACAAACATACCTGATGAGAGAGACCAATAGACCCATGGAATGGGGCTACCCTCGAGACACCCTGGGGATCAATACGTGGAAGGCCTGGATGGTTTCATTCCTCGTCAGTGACCTTATTAGCGGAGTCCCCATCATTGCTCTTGGCCCGCGTCCTCTTGTAGTTGCTGCCCCCTTCAGAGGAGAATTCTGGCATAAGAGGAGAGGATGCCTCGCTCCTCAAACCGAGTAAAGTGGGAAGATTGATCATATCCTTGTCAGCCATGATGAAAGTAGAGGAACTATGGGGAAGGCAATGAAGTGAATCACAGGAGGCGACACAATTATATAGGCAAATTTTTTTGCCAAAAATGACGTTGCAACGGAGTTCGAAGGGACACGTCGCTTCAGTGTGAGGTGAACGTGTCTTGACCTGATTGAACCCACCTGCAGCGTATGATGACAGACGTCGCATCACGTTATTAAGTCATCTGTCTATGACGGTTAAAGCTCAGATGCAACCGGCTCCACTGTGTAAGCATGACAAGCTAGTTGGTCGGCGTAAAAAAAAAAAGAGCTGGACAAAGGCAGAGAAATTGACGCGTTGATGGAATAAACTTCTTTCCATTAATGAGAGCTCAACATACAACAATAATTACACGAAAGGGAAAAACAAAACATAAAAAGTCCCAGCTAAGGCACGGAGCCACTAGGAGGGCGCCAGGAAGGCTCCCCTCTGGCCTAGGAGAAGTCGACCAAGTCATCACGCTCCAAAGTTGCGCTGTTCATGGGGTCGAGGACGCTAACTAGAAATTCGGGTAACACCAAGGAGACAATCCGCCTGTAAAGGTGAATGCCTTCCCAAATTATGGCTTTCAGCAATGGGCTCACTTCCTTCGGGCACAGGCAGAGAAACATATCAGTTTGAAGTGTGGCGTTCTTCACTCAAAGTTCGTCGGCCTACCTCTCAGCCTTGGTGGCCTGAGCTTCCAGCCTCTCCAACCACTCTTTTAGCTTTATTAACTCTGACTTGAGAGCCGCATTCTCCTCCTGATCCTTTTGGGCCTGAGCGGCAATGGCGCTCGAGTGACTCAGGAGCTCCCTCAACCAGTAAATTTTCTCCTTCCTTTCATCAATCATTTTCGCCCGCTGGCGCAGGCCCTTCATCAGAGTGCCAACTATCCCCTGGTCCTACAATTCCAAGAAAGCAAAAAGGGGAACAAAAGTCAAACCATGCTAGTGGAATCAAACAGAAAGAGGAAGTTTCCATCGAAGAGATACCGTCAGGAACTTGCGCTCCTGTGAAATCTTGCGACTCAGGGCTTTGTTGTGAAAGGTCCTTTGATGGGCCAACTGGAAGACTTAAGTGTAGTGGTCACCTGGGCCAACTCTACAGTAATCATGGCTCCCACAGCTGCACTGGCTCCCTTAATAGGAACCTCCACCGGAGCAGCTTCTAAGACACCCATCGCCGCAAGAAGCAATGCAACGGAGAGACTGATGCTACCAGCATCCACCGACTCCGCTGGTAGCGCTGTCACGGATCCTGCAAGCTCTCTGGCAAAAGGCTCTGCTAGTTGCTTAATGGCCGGCTGTGCCAGCTCTCCAGAAACTAGCCTCATCAACTGAAACTCCATCGGTGTGGCCGACGCCACAGATGCACCTGACAATAGTGGCTCGATAAAAGGCTCTCTGACAACAACTCTCTCAATCCCCAAATCCGAAAGGTTGACAGGAGTCTCCACCCCAAAAAACTCACCAACGCCTGCCAGGCTCCCAACCATGTGAAAATCAGATTCAATGGAGGACGAGCAGGAAGGCAAAATGGGTGCAACCTGCTTCCTTTTGGGGCTGCCGAGAGAGTCCCTAATAGCAAGAGCCTCACCTTTCACTCTTGAGCTGTGATGGTGCCTACGGAAGAGCTTTAGACTTTTGGACTGGTGAAGGTGGACCCCAATGAGCCCGCCTGACCTCCTCACGGGACACCAAGTGGTCCCTCCTAAACTTGTGGGGATGCTCCCGCACCAACTTTAGCAGAGTCTCCACGACCTCCACCTCTTCCTGAGAAGGCCTCCCGGTGAAGACCCTAGGAATGTTACCCCAGTCTTTAGACAAGGGCTAATGATCAAAGACCCTTACATAGAAGAACCGGTCATTTTAGTTTTTCACAGACTCGTAGATAGCACTACTGATGCGCAACTCCTTGGGAGAGAGCAAAATCCAGTCTCCGCTCTGGGTAAACCAGAACATGACCCTCACGGCCTCCACGGTCAACATCCATGAATGATGGTGAAAGAAAACGCAGAGTGAACAAAGGTAACACACAGCATTTGCAAGAGCCTGGCGATAGGGACACCATATGCCTGAAGATGCGGAGTAGCTCCGTAGGAACCGAAAGATGAAGCTCACTCCGTAAGTGAGCCTCGTATATGGTAATTTGTCCCTCAGGTGGAGAGCTAGCCCTATCTTGCCTCCCTTGGATTGCAAACACGATGAAAATCGGAATGTTATATTGCACATAAAGGGCTTTAAGATCACCGGAGTCAAGAATGGAGGAGATCGCGTTAACAGTATGTGCCATAGAAACAAAAAAAGCAAAGGAGCAGCAGAACGGGATGGTGGTGATGCGAAGAAGGAAGGAGATAGAAAACTTGAACAGCCGCGTCACTTTTATAAAAATTTCCCCTACCAAAGTGAAGCAGTGCCTCGAAAAGACGCGGCAATCATAACTGACACATGTTAATTCCGGAGACGATGGGAGTCAAGTTGTATCTTCTGTCGCATTGATTGTCGAGATCACGGCCACCCTCTGCGACAACACGTGGCAAAAAACAACGGGTTCACAGAGAGGCGGGAGTCCCCAAATGACTCTACAACTCATCGAGCGCCTAACCAACAGTAGAATAAAACAATACGTCGAAGACAATCCCCTTTTTCACAAGACTCAAGCCGGTCAATTAATCCGGTCAACCTCCAATTTGGCCCCATCCCGCTCTTTGAATTCAAGCGATATGGTCAATGGAACTGGTCAGCAACCATTCCAGCTACGACTTGTTCTCTGGATTCAAGTGATATGGTCGATTAATGAGGTCATCCTCCATTCCAGCTACGTCCCGCTCTTTGGATTCAAGCAATATGGTTAATGGAACTGGTCAACCACCATTCTGACTATGCCCTGTTCTCTGGATTCAAGTGATACTATCAATGAATCCGGCCAACCTCTATTTCGCCTTCAGTTCTTCAATGAATCCCGGCAAGCTGAACAACAAAGTTGGTCAACTAACATTTCAGCTTCGCTCCACTCTCTGAGTCACAAGGGGTCTGGTTAAGCCTGCCAGTCAACGACCTCGCCTTTTTCTTTGACCAAACCATTCTGACTCTGAGATTACGGCCTCCCCATGTGACGAGTTGTCGGGTCAAAATTTGCAACTCCTCGTCCATTCCAGAGCACAAAATAAAAAGTAGTGGCAACAATGAAAATAACAAAATATGCATAACAACGAAAGATAAGAAGCCAATAGAGAAATTGTTCGCATAAACAGCTGTAAATTTTCTCATTAACTTTCTCTTTACAAGTTACACAACCAACAGAGGCCAATATATAACAGAACAGTAGTGACGGAAAGAGAGTAATACACAAGGAGGCCGCCCAATCCTCAAAGAGTTGTCAAGATTTGAATCTTGATTCAAATCTTGATGACGGCCACCCCTGTGAAAAGGGGTGACCAAAGAGGCTTCCTGCACAAAAAGAAGCGACCAAAGCGATTTAAGCGTCATGACTCAAAATAGTAATACTAGAAAACACGAACAGCCTAAGCTCCAAACCAGTAATTGGAGCAGCAAGCTTCCCAACAATGTCAAGCTCCCGTAACATCCCACTGGGTGTTGAGGAAGAAAATGTTGAGAAATGTCAAGGCACCCGATTTATAGCACACAAGGAAGCAGGCGGAAGTGCTAAACATCAAAAGACATCAACCTAGCAAATCTACAGAGAATCGAAAAATAGGAGAATCACGCTCAGAATAGTGAAAGGGAGAATCTGGGTCAGACTTAAGGAGACAACAGGGCTAGTCACATCCCATCGTGAACAAACCGGTGGCCGAAAATCTGAACCACTGGCATGGGGGTTAGTGATGGGGACAACTATAGCGGGCGGGCCTAAAAGGGGCAAGTGGCCTAGAATGTATAGCAGACCACTTGCTGATAGGACTGCCACTGCTTCAATTGACCAGATAAGGCTCCCACGTAGACCAGATACAACCCAAAACAAACACGGTCCAAACCAAAATCGGTCCACGCGCCCTTTTCTGTGAGCAATGATTGTTTGTCCTAATTCTCTACAACTCTAAAGATGGCATTCCCCTATGTAATAGAAATCCCTTAGAATCAGAGCACATCCCAGAAGAAAAGCTCTCAAATTAGCACACGACTCGCAGCAATAACCTCGATGGTCACTACGTGCGACGTCTCTGCGGAAGGAGAAAATCCTCATTCTCAACCGTTGCAACCCAGAATAATGCCTACATCCACACAAGGAAATAAAAAGATCTACTCAGAAGGCGAGCATTTTGCCTCACCACCTAAGGAAGGCAGCAAACCTCCACGGCTATAAATGGCCATGGAGACTCACTCCACGTAGACGCTTTCTAGCATACTCAAACCTGTATAAGCTTTCCAACTCTCAAGTGTCAATCACTCTGCCCTCTCTTTCGCTACTAGTTCCCAACAAACTCAGTAAACAGGGAGGCCGCTCTCAACGAGTACTCAACGACTAAAGTCACTCTCAATGAGTGCACCTTTTATTCTCGCTCTCAAATCCCTCTCATTGCATTCATTTCAGCATACTCTGTTTTTACCTTCTTTTCCTTAGAATGTCGTTTACTGATATAAGCGTTAGAGGATAAATTGGGGAGTGAATCATACCATTTTTCTCTGATTTCTCGTCGTCTGTTGTAGTGTGTAGGATCCCAGGCACACAGAATGATGATAGGATCCAAAGAGCAATTGAGCTCAAATCCGTCCAAAACTCGGATCCAATACACATTAAGTCCATAATTATTTTTTCCTTTAAAAGTTAATAGATTTAAATCAATATTACTAAAAATTATTTATATACAAAATTATAAACAATAAGCATATTTCACTCACAAATAAATGCTGGAAAATTTTCTTTCTATCAACCAAAAAATATGAGTATTTTAAATTCTAAATTACGAGGATTATAAAAATCTTTCTCAAAATTCTTTAAAACATGAACTACCTAATTAAGTAGTTGTTAGTCCAGCTTAAAAATTTATGAGGCATGGTAGAGATAAATTGATAGTAAAAATAAGCATGAAGGATTAGAAGAATTTATGCTGACTGCTATGTACTAAAAAGAGAGCCAAACAGACCGAATGAGCCTATAAGAATACGAACCAAACCTTACAAATTTAGGATTATATATGTTATTTTATAATGTATAAGAGTTGGATTATATATATTATTTTACATATTTAGTAAAAGTTCGATTAATCTTGATGTGTCCCAGGGACTCAGAATATTGTATGAATTAAGCAGTTGGGTTTCTTTTCAACAGGTCTGATGCGTACCTGGATCCAACTTCGAATAGATTCGGATTCTACTGGGTGGTTTGAACCGGCTCCGTTCACTGAGCACGAATCCTGCACACCACTAAAACGAACAAGAGGTCAGCGTTGACGGCGGAAAGTTATCCTACCGAAAATACTCCAACGCTCAATTCAGTAAAACAGTCTTCAAAAAGGGAAAAAACTGAAATTGAGAGAGAGTGAAGGGAAAAAGTTAGAGTGTTTGACCCAGATGTAAGAGAGACACGAGGTCTTCTTGAATCTGGGTGGTGGGAAGGCAGAAAACGCCGTAAGGGCTCGCTTGTTGCCTTAGGGTTTTTTGGGAGAACGAAGGTGGCAGAGAAGGCAGGCTTCTGTGAGCTCACAATCGTCCCAGAAAACGTATGTAATTCAGTGTCTCAAGAAGCGTTTGCTGCGAAAAGTATCAATGAGAACATGAATCAGGGCGTCCAAGAAAGCATCAATGAGAGCTTCATAGAGAGCGTCTGCGTTGGTAAGTCTGAAAGAAAGCATGCCCTTGATGGTGGGTCAAGGGTTTCCTTTGTAGCCGAGAGGCCAATCCTCCTTCTTTGTAAGGAGCGATTGCCTCCCTGATTTGCTGTCAGGCTTGCCTTCTGGAAGCTGATGCCTGTTGCCAAGTTGTGGAGGATTGTTTCCTTTTGAGGCGGCCATCCGCGTCCCAAGTTGGTTTCTTTCCTCCCTAGTATATTACCGTTGGAGTACCTTGGCTGGCAATGAATTGGGAAGATCTGGCGCTTTCCTTCTTTGAAGGGCGCCAATCTTGTCAATGTTCTTCCTAGTGTAAATTAAGATCGTGGGGGACGCGTGGAAAGCTGTGGTTGGCCGTCTGATGAGTGGTGGGCCCAAACGGAGCGGGCCTATCACTGTAGAAAGGCGTCATTTGGGCCCAATGTGTAGGGCGCAGACGGTCAATGTCTGAGTTGACCGTCAGCGTGTTGGCCGCCTTCGTGGAGAACGAAGGGAGAGTGGTTGGCGAGCAACTGATGGGTTGTGGGTTAGAATGGAATAGGCTCATTACTATAGCAAAGCCTCTAAAGGCCCAATCGAGCTGCGTAAGGGCGGTCAACATTGCGTTGACCGTCTGCGAGCAAGTTGGATGCCCAGACGGTCAACGCCAACGTTGACCATCTTGGGCTTTCCAATTCCTGGGCTCGTCTTCTCACTGGGCCGTCAAAAATATTGACTGACATTCTTGGGCTTCCGTTGACCTTTCTTTGGGTCAGCCCATTACTGGTGTACCCATCACTAGCCCCCCATGCTGGTGGTCAGATTTCTGGCCTCCAGTATGTTCATGATGGGATGCCTTTTCTTACTTTGAGGATCTCATGAAGTCGCATGTCAGGTGTGAGGGTGAGTTTGACCGGAATTGTTGACCGTCTTGGTCAATTTTGGAGTACCAGAATTGCTGACCGTCCTGGTCAATTCCGGAGTACCAAAATTGTTGGCCGTCCGGGTTAATTCCGGAGTACCAGAATTGTTGACCGTCCTGGTCAATTCCAGAGTGCCAGAATTATTGACCGTCTGGATCAATTTCGGAGTATCAGAATTATTGACAGTCTTGGTCAATTCCAGAGTACTAGAATTATTGACCGTCCTGGTCAATTCCGGAGTTCCAGAATTGTTGACCGTCCTAGTCAATTCCGGAGTTCCAGAATTGTTGACCGTCGTGATCAATTCCGGAGTTCCAGAATTGTTGACCGTCCTGGCCAATTCCGGGAGCGTCTTGCGTGGCCACTAGCCGGTTTGCCTGGCAGAGTGCGACACGTGTCTCCCTTTGGTTGGTCTGATATCTCAGCTATTAGTGTGCAGGAGATCCGCCTTTCACAAGGCCAAGTAAGGAGGCGACACGTGGCGATCCTGACGGTGGCCTTAATGAGGGGTGTCTGCGTCAGAGGCTCGTTTTTTTGTGAGGTCAAGTGAGGAGGTAACGCGTGGCAGCACTGACGGCGTCTTTTGTATGTTTGGCGCTTAAGTTTCTCCTCCATATTTTGAAATCAGTTATGCCTTCTAATCGTCGTCTTCTTCGTCCTCGCGTCTCAACTAAGTGCCTTCAAAGTGACCCTAAAGCTTTCCTAATCATGGCTTTCGTGGCCGATTTCTCGTCTATTCTGAGACAGAATGATAACAAGACTCTGTGCGTCGAGTTCAACATCCCTAAAGAGATGGCCTGGAGGGTTCCGGGTGAGGACGATAAAGCCTTTTCCCCACTGGAGGGGTATATTACTGTCTACAAGGCCCATCTGAGGAGCGGCCTCCATCTGCCTTTGTTGGAGGAGTTGGAGTCGATTGTGGCGGCTCTACGAGTACCCATCGCCCAACTCCATGCCAACGCGGTGAGGTACATTTGTATTTTATGCATTTTTGCCCGGAAGCTTGACTAGAAATTTAGGATGTCCGGCGTTAAAGTTATATTTAAAATGAGCCAGGGGGCGGAGTGGATTTCACTCAGCCCCTGTGTGGGAATAAAAGTAAACAAGGCCGTTCATGACTCCCTGAAGAACTGGAAAAACCAGTTCTTCTTTGTGAAAGTGGGAGAGAAATGGCCCATCGCGAGGGGCTGGGGCAAGGTTCCGGAGGCGCACATTGGTACGTCGTCTCCGGCGGAGAGCGCCGCGTATGCCTGGTTGACCAAGGCCATACGGCTTAACCCCGACGAGTTCAAGAGGGACTTCTTGGTTTCCCAGGCGGAGACCAAGAAGGTTGAATGGGGGCCGCCATCACCGGTTCAGAAGCCGCACCCTCCGATTATGATGATGAGACGTGAAGACTCAAGGGGCGTGATGATCCGTCCTAGGCCCTCGAAGGAAGCTGCTGAGAGGGTAACTGGCACGCCCTCATCGTCTTCGTCACAGATTGACCTGGTAGCTGTCGGGATCTGCGGCGGGTCCGGCAGCACTTCTGGAGTGGATAGGCTGGTGGAGGCCGGAAGGGTCATCCTAGCCCAGCCTGCGGTGAAGATGGTTCCAGGCGCTGCCTGGATGGAATCGGCAAAGGAGCCAGTTCGCGACGTGCCTGAGGGTTTACGCGTTTATATTGTAGAGCCATCGATGAGAGCTGATCCACCAGCAGCTGCTCCAAAGGCAGTCAGGAGGAAAAAGCCTGTTGTGACTGCTCCAAAGGCTGCAAGAGAGGAGCCCTCTGAGGAACCCGCCGCTGCTGTTGATGATGAGTTTTTGGATCGTATTTTGGATGAGGCAGCGGCGTGTTTGGCGCGAGAGGGTGCTCTTGGCTCATCATCTCCTATTCCATCGCCAGCTGGACCAGGCCTGGAGTCCAGACCCGTGAGGCCCTTCAGGAAGACTTATGAGGTATGACTTCTGCAATGTCTCCCTTGCATTTCTTTCTTCCTTGTGTTTATAAACTCACACTTTGCTTTTATCCTGTGCAGCCAAGGAGACTGGCCTCAGCTGTCTCCCGGAAAATGGAGCAGCGCGATCGCATCATTGCAGATCGGGAGGCTGAGATAGCCTAGCTAAAGGCCAAGCTGGCCGCCTCAGGAGGGGAGCTCCGTGAGCACACAGCTGCTCTTGAGGCCATTATGGCGGGCGTGGAGGCGGAGAATGCTGAGATAAAGGCAAAGAACGCTGAGCTGAAGGCGGAAGTTGCTCGCTTGAAAGAGGATGATGATCGACTTAAAGCGAGCAACAAACGCCTTACAGATCGAGTCGCCGCCGCAGAGAACGAGTTGGCCACTCGGATGAGCCTTCATGAGGTCGGGGGCGCACTACACGCCCGGCTGTGGGAGGGGCTCAACATTGGACGTCGCGTTACGCGGTTGGTCATTCTTGACTTCCCCGTGGAGTTTATCAATCAAAGAAACCGCGCAGCGCAACGCAAGGAAGATCTAGAGGGAGAGCCCCGAGATAGTCAGGGTGGTCCGCCGCCCCTGTAGCATTTTGTACTTCTTTTGCTTTTTGGACTTTATGTAAACTGTAATATACTTTGTGAGCAATGAAACAGAAATCCTTTTCAGTTCGGTGTCTATTGTCTTTCATTACTTTGTGTATGTTTATGTTATGGCGTCAGGCGGCCAACCTGGTTGGCCAGTTAACGTTGTTTGGTTGTCTAAGGAGCGGAGCCCCTTGGCTTAGCAGGTGGTTGCATTAACCAGTCTTGCGGTGTTGTCCAAGTGAAAACTTGGGCAGTCTGTGTTAGTGAAGGTATGCTTCTCATTATTGTTTAATCACGCTATCCTTTCGTTGAGAAGGTTAGTGCGTGGGATAGCCAACCTGGTTGGCTGGCTGCCTAAGGAGTATGATCCTTAAGCCAGGCAGGCGGTTGTAATAACCAGCCTGGTGGCGCCGTGCAAGTGAAGACTTGGGCTGCCAATGTTGGAGAAGAAATGTTTCTCCCTTCGACCGTCGTTGACTGACGTTGCTGCTCCCCGAAAGGAGGTCGTCGCGTGTGCCATACTTGCCCCCTAAGGTTTTTAGACCGCTATGGGCCACTTGGATGACCAAGGTTTAGTACGACCGCTATTGGGCCACTCGGATGACCGAGGTTTCAGACCGCTCATGTGCCACTTGGATGACCAAGGTTTTAGACCGCTCATGAGCCACCTGGATGACCAGGGTTTCAGACCGCTCATGGGCCACCTAGATGACTAAGGTTTAAGACCGCTCATGGGCCACCTGGATGACCAGAGTTTCAGACCACTTTTGGGCTACCTATCTGACTAGGGTTTAACGAGAGGGTGAAGACCCTCCCGACTTAGGGGCAGTCTAGGTCGGGTAAACCTGCAAGGAAAACATAGTTCATACACAGAGCCTAGGATCTATATGCTAAGTAAACCCCTCATTTTATCAAATTAAAAAAAGCATGCGAATGAATGCACATAAGTGAGTGAGTGTGTACCTGGGTTCCCTATTGGATGTAGCGCTTCAGGTGGGTTGCGTTCTACGTTCGTGGGACCAACTTTCCGTCCTGGTTCTAGAGTTTGTATGCTCCGTTGCGCAGGACGACGGAGACAAGAAAAGGCCCCTCCTAGTTGGGAGAGAGCTTGTTTCGGCCGACCAGCTTGCCTGTGGCCTCGATGCCTCATAAGACCAAGTCCCCAACGTCGAATTGCCGGGCTTTCACCTTTCTATTGTAGTACCGGGCAACTCGGTGTTGGTACGCTGCTGTCCATATTCTGGCGGCGTCGCGGGCTTCCTCTAGCAAGTCTAAATGCTCACTGATTTTCTGGAAGTTGGTATGTGGGTCAAAGGACTCCGCCCTAAGACTTGGAAGCCCGATTTCAACAGAAATTACTGCTTCAGTCCCATAACAGAGGCTGAAAGAGGTCTCGCGTGTTGGTTCTTTTGGGGTTATACGATAAGACCAGAGGACGGATGGGAGCTCGTCAGCCCAGGAGCCACCGGCGTCCTCCAGCTTAGTCTTCAACCCATGGAGTAGTGTACGGTTCGTGACCTCTACCTGCCCAATGGCCTGGGGGTATGCCACCGAAGTGTGGACCAGCTTGATCCAAAGGCTGGTACAATACTTGGCGAAGCATTTCCCCGAGAATTGGGTCCCGTTGTCGGTTACTACGACCTCTGGGATGCCGAACCTGCAGACAATGCATTAGCGAAGGAATTCCAGTGCATTGTGCTTGGTGATTTTTGCTAGCGGGACTGCCTCAACCCACTTGGTGAAGTAGTCGATGCCCGCGATGATAAACTTTCTCTGCCCCGTGGCAATGGGAAATGGGCCGAGTATATCAATCCCCCATTGCGCGAAGGGCCACAGAGCCTGAGTGACTTCAAGTCCGCGAACGGCTGGTGGTGAAGGTTGCCATGAAGCTGGCAGCTTTCACATTTCTTCACAAACTCAAGCGCGTCCTTTCTCATCGAGGGCCAATAATAGCCCTGTCGTATGATTTTGAAGGCCGGGTTTTTCCTGCCTACGTGTGATCCACAAATCCCGAGGTGGACTTCCCTCAGCGCGTAGTCTGCCTCCTCTGGTGATAGACAGCGGAGGTACAGAGTCGAGTATCCGCGGCGATACAGCTGCCCATCGACTACCGTGTACCAGCCGGCTGTCTTTTTAATTCGCTTGGCCTTCTCAGCGTCCTCTAGGAGTGATCCGTCAGCCAGGTATCTAAGGTAGGGCGTCATCCAATTTTTCGTCTCAAAAATCTGCATTGCCTCCTGTTTTTCTATGCTGGGAGCATTCAGGACCTCCCTCATATCCCTCGAGTACTGTTCTGGGTTTTCGGTAGCGGCGCCTCTAGCCAGCCGGTCTGCCTTCCAGTTTTCAGCTCGAGGAATGTATGCCAGGGTCAGCCTGTCGAAACCCTGGATGGCTTCCTTTGCCTTTGCCAGGTATCTGTCCAAGGAAGGGTTGTTTGCCTCGAAGCCCCATTGACTTGGTTGACGATTAGTTCGAAGTCGTTGTAAACCGTCAATCTCTTGGCAGTGCACTCCTTTGCTAATCGCAAGCCGGCTAGCAGGGCTTCATACTCGGCGACGTTGTTGGTCGCCGGGAAGTCAAGTTTGAGGGAATACTTAACCTCAAATCCATCAGGGGTCATAAGGACCACCCCTGCTCCACTGCCACTATCCGTGGCCGATCCGTCCACGTGGAGTGTCCACTCTGGGACCTCGTCGGGCTGTTTTTTATTTTCTGTGGGCTGTTCCTCGTGAATTGGGGTCATGGTCTCAACGATGAAGTCAGTCAGAACCTGCGCCTTTATGGCGGGTCTGGGCCTGAATTCGATGTCGAACTCACCCAATTTAATAGCCCACTTCACCAGCCATCCAGAAACGTCGGGTTTCTGGAGTATGCCTTTCAGCGGCTGGTCAGTAAGGACCACTATGCGGTGTGCCTGAAAGTATGGCCTCAATTTTCGCGCTGCGAAGATAAGTGCCAGGGCCATTTTTTCAGCTCGTGGATAACAAGTTTCTGGGCCGGTCAATGTTTTGCTTACATAGTAGACCGGCTGCTGGGTATCGGATTCCTGGCGCACGAGGACGGAGCTGAGGGACACTTCCGATACCGCCAGGTAAAGGTACAGCTCCTCCCCGTCCTTGGGCGACGCTAGCAGTGGCGGGCTGGCCAGATACTGCTTCAATTCATTGAAGGCTGTCTGGCAGTCAGCCGTCCACTGGAATCCGTTGGATTTCGTTCCTCTTAGCGCTTTAAAGAAGGGCTGGTACTTGTCGCCGGACTTCGCGAGGAAGCGGGACAAAGCAGCCAGCCGCCCAGTCAATCGCTGGACGTCTTTGACGTTTCGTGGGGGAGCCATGTCAGCGAGGGCCTTAATCTTTTCTGGGTTTGCCTCGATCCCTCGCTGGGAGACGATGAAACCCAAGAACTTCCCAGAGGCTACCCCGAAGACGCACTTGGCTGGATTTAGCTTCATTCGGTGCTGGCGGAGCACTTCAAAGGACTCTTCCAGGTCACGTATGTGGTCGCCAGTGACTCTGCTCTTAACGAGCATGTCGTCGACGTAGACCTCCATGTTGCGACCAATCTGCTTTTCGAACATCTTGTTGACCAGTCGCTGGTAAGTTGCCCCAGCGTTTTTCAGTCCGAAGGGCATCAATTTGTAGCAGTAGGTGCCCTGGTCCGTCATGAACGAGGTATGCTCCTCATCTTCTGGATTCATCTGAATCTTGTTGTAACCCGAATAGGTGTCCATGAAGCTTAGCAGTTCAGGTCCAGCCGTGGAGTCAACCAGTAGGTCAATCCTGGGCAAGGAAAAACTGTCCTTCGGGCAGGCCTTGTTGACGTCGGTGAAATCGACGCACATTCGCCATTTTTCGTTGCTCTTTTTGACCAGGACAACGTTTGAGAGCCTATCCGGGTACTAGACTTCTCTGATAAACCCAGCGTCCGTAGCTTTTTCACCTCCTCTTGGATAGCGATCAGCTTTTTGACGGAGTGATTCCTTCTCTTCTGTCTGACAGGCTTTCGGCCAGGATCAAGGCCCAGCTTGTGGACTATCACCTCAGCCAAAATTTCGGGCATGTCTGCGGGAGTCCATGCGAATAGGTCAGCGTTCCGTTAAAGGAATGCAATCAGTTCACTGCGTAGCGCGGCAGTGAGTGAGCCGCCAATCTGCACGCACTTCTTCGGTTCCTCTGGATTTAGTGGGACCGGATTTGTGGCTTCATCGGGCTGTGCCTATTGCAGGGTGGTCTCGTCTCGGTGATCGAGTTCTCCCACCGCGCTAGTACTGTTGCTAGGGGCAATCTGGGACATGTAGCATGTCCGCCCTATTATTTGGTCGCCCAACACTTCCCCAACTCCGTAGGGTGTTGGAAATTTTATTTTGAAGTGCGGAATCGAGGTAACTATCCCGAATGCCGCTAGGCAAGGTCTGCCCAATATAGCATTGTATGCTGAGGGCAGGTCAACTACCAAAAAGGTTAGCATGCGACTTGCTATTTTCGGATAGGTGCCCAGGGTGACTTCCAGTTGGATTGTCCCTTGAACGGGCACCGGTTCATTGTCAAGGCCGTATAAAGGTCCTTCTGTGGGTTTTAATTGGTTTCTTTTTAAGCCTAATTTAAAGAACGCATCCAAGTAAAGCAAGTCTTTAGAGCTACCATTATCAATAAAGACTCATTTCAGCTGGTAGTCTGAAGTACCATCTAAAATGAGTGTCGAGATTACAAGGGGATCAGCATGAGGGGACATTACATGATTTGAGTCACAATCACTGAAGCTAATAGTATTATCTACTGTACGCTGCTTCTTCCTTCCAGTCTGTTGCTCCTTGCTATCCGTCGGGCTCCTAGCAGGTCGGGTGGTGACCATGTTAACCACTCCTGCTGTAATCCTGTTCCGAGGAGGAGTTTGCTCCTGCCCTTTTTCATCAGCTACTCCTGAGTTCTGTCCAGGGCCTCTAACAAATTTCGTGAGGTGTCCTCAACGAATCAGGTCCTCGATTTTCCTCTGCAGTGTCTTGCAGTCCTCAGTAGAATGGCCAGCAGAGCGATGGAAGTCACAGTACTTCGACTGGTTTCCAGAATCTTTCTTTAGCGGTTTAGGCCACTTCAGGACTTTTTCTCCACGAATCTGTATGATGACATTTGCGTGTGTGTCTGTCAGAGGCGTGAAACTGGTGGGCCCATAATCTTTGTGTTCTGGGGGCCCAGTCCGGCGTTGCTTCTGGCAGGGATGTTATCCGCCCGTGAACTTTCTTTTTCCTTCTCCAGGGAATGGCCGAGACTGATCCGTCCGTTCTGGACGTTTTGTCTCGTTAGCCTCTTCTGTAGCAGCGTAAGCCCTAGTAATGGATTTTGCCTCACGGAATGTTTAAGAATTTTTGTGGGTTAGGTGCTTGAAGAAATCACCATAAGTCAGCGCCGAGATGAAGCTGCCCAACTTCATCTCCTCAGTGATCCTGGGGATCCTTCTGGCCTCTACCACGAAGCGATCCAGGAAACGCCGTGGGTTCTCTCCCGGTTTCTGCTTTATATGGGAGAGGTGCCACAGCTATTTCTCTTCCCGTCGGCTCGAAGCATACTGAGCCAGGAAGATGTCCGTGAGTTCACGGAAGCTGCTGACAGTGCCTGAATGGAGATGGTGAAACCAGATTCTGGCGTCTCCCATCAGGGTGAGTGAAAAGTAGCGGCACATTGTCGAGTCTTCCAACCCTTGTAGACTTAGATGGGTGTGGAAGTGATCCAGGTGGTCAACTGGATCACTGCCCCCATCGTATAAGTCAAGGGACGGCATTTTGAACTTTAACGGCAGTGGATAGTTCAAGATCTCTGCAGTGAAAGGAGATTTGTCTAGGTCGATGGTGTGCCCCTCATCCTGGAACACGCGGTTTCAGATCTTGTCCACTCGCGGATCGGCGCGAGCGACGTTTGCTGATCGTTTGGAGTTGAGGTAATCCCTCAACTCTATCCTGTCCCCGGCGGGTTCAGCAGCCGGTCTGCTGCTGCCTCCAGTGGACCTGGCAGTCCTGGAGGCTCACTCCTGGACTACATTGTTATCTTCTGCCCGTGAGTATCGAGGATTTCTTCTTTCTGGGCTCTCTGTCGGTGATGTACCCCCGGAGGGTTCCATTGGCCTGTTCTGGCCAGCAACACGGGAGGACGCCGGAGCCGAATTATTTTCAGCTTTGGCAGGCCTTTTGGCCGGCTTCTTCTTCCTTTGGCCACCCTTTTTGGTGGCAGGAGCGGGAATGGCTGCTGGTGGAGCCGCTTGTTGTCGTTGCTCGTTCTATGTGCAAAGTAACTGGAGCAGGCGATTGTTGGCCTGCATCTGCTCCACCAGTTGTTGAAAATAAGACGGTGGAACCCCGCCTATGACCCCGTTGACCAGGACATCAGCAACATGGTCCTTGTCGGGGTTAGCAGTTTCTCTAACGAGATCGCTAGTCTGGGCTCTCGTGTTCACCATTGCAGAATCAGAAGGTGACTGAGAGAGTTTGTGCAGGTTTTTTGTGGTAGGTTTTTAGTAAGCGTTTCCCACAGACGGTGCCAATGATGTGTACCTGGATCCGACTTTGAACAGATTCGGATTCTACTGGATGGTTTGAACCGACTTCATTCACTGAGCACGAATCCTGCACACCACTAAAATGAACAAGAGGTCAGCGTTAACGGCGGAAAGTTATCCCACCGAAAATACTCCGACGCTCAAGTCAGTAAAACAGTCTTCAAAAAGGGAAGAAACTGAAATTGAGAGAGAGTGAAGGGAAAGAGTTTGAGTGTTTAACCCAGATGTAAGAGAGACGCGAGGTCTTCTTGAATCTGGGTGGTGGGAAGGCAGAAAACGGCCATAAGGGCTTGCTTGTCGCCTTAGGATTTTTTGGGAGAACGAAGGTGGCAGAGAAGGCAGGCTTCTGTGAGCTCACAATCGTCGCAAAAAACGTATGTAATTCAGTGTCTCAAGAAGCGTTTGCTGCGAAAAATATCAATGAGAACATGAATCAGGGCGTCCAAGAAAGCGTCAATGAGAGCTTCAAAGAGAGCATCTGCGTTGGTAAGTCTGAAAGAAAACATGCCCTTGGTGGTGGGTCAAGGGTTTCCTTTGTAGCCGAGAGGCCAATCCTCCTTCTTTGGAAGGAGCGATTGCCTCTCTGATTTGCTGTCATGCTTGCCTTCTGGAGGCTGATGCCTGTTGCCAAGTTGTGGAGGATTGTTTCCTTCTGAGGCGGCCATCCGCCTCCCAAGTTGGTTTCTTTCCTCCCTAGTATATTACCGTTGGAATACTTTTGCTAGCAAGGAATTGGAAAGATCTGGCGCTTTCCTTCTTTGAAGGGTGCCAATCTTGTTAATGTCCTTCCTGGTGTAAATTAAGATCGTGGGGGACGCGTGGAAAGCTGTGGTTGGCCGTCTGATGAGTGGTGGGCCCAAACGGAGCGGGCCCATCATTGTAGAAAGGCATCATTTGGGCCCAATATGTAAGGCGCAGACGGTCAACATCTGAGTTGACCGTCAGCGTGTTGGCCGCCTTCGTGGAGAATGAAGGGAGAGTGGTTGGCGAGCAACTGATGGGCTGTGGGCCAGAATGGAATAGGCCCATTACTGTAGCAAAGCCTCTAAAGGCCCAATCGAGCTGCGCAAAGGCGGTCAACATTGCGTTGACCGTATTGGGCTTTCCAATTCCTGGGCCCGTCTTCTCACTAGGCCGTCAAAAATATTGACTGACCTTCTTGGGCTTCCGTTGAACTTTCTTTGGGCCAGCCCATTACTGGTGTACCCATCAAGGTCAGAATAATGATGGGTCTGGTCTTCGTAACTTTAAATCTATGTGTTGTGTATCACAACAAAATGAACTAAAGGTAAAAGATTTACGTGACTCGCTTTCCAATATATCTTTCGATTTTTAAATCAGTAGTCTTTTTTTTGGATGGAAAGACTAGAAAGTAATTATTAGGAATGAAAAGAAGATCGACATGAATGTGAATTAGGAGAGCTTCGCTCCACTTGGTGCACTCGTACATTTGAGTGTCTTTTTTCTCTTTTTTTCTCCCCCTTCTTGGTTTGGTTGGAGTTTTATTTATAGCTGGGGTTCTTGTTTATACATTGAGTCATTTCAAGACAATTGTTAGAAGGTATTACTTTTTAGTGTATAATTGATGACTCAATTTAATGAAGAAACCATATAGCCGTTAATGGTAGGACTATTTTGGTCGTTTTTGAATCGCACTATTTACTGGCTCGTTATTATCTTTTGGTTTTTCAATAACTGACTGTTTAGATTGAGCTTTTCAGTTAATACACTAGATGACCATAGTTTAGTTGTCATAATTGGATTTAGGTTGCTGGGATTTAGGACCCAAATCAAATCTATATTGGGTTGGTCTTTTTTGGGCCGTACTTAACACTAGCCCTCCATAGTTAGAGGCTTGAATTCAAACTCTGAGCATATTACCGATGGGAAGCTAGCTAGAATGCCATCAATGTGCATATCTGTCATGGATTGTCTACTAATCAGGGGTCTTGTTTTGGCAAGATTTGATTATCTGCTTTTAATGAGTGTGATTTGATATTTCAATGTGCTTCGAGTCCTTGCCAATTGGGCCTTTACCTTGACTATAAATTGAGGGTCCTTCAAATTGTATCCCAGGGCACTCCATCTCATACTCAGTTGTGCACTTGTTTCTAGCAAATATGGCATATTTGCAGTTACAAGTGGTCAACGCTAAAGCTAGTGGAGGTTTTCTTTCAGGTTTTGAAACTAGAGCCCAATGAAGCATTTGAAGATTGTTTTGGTTGCCTTCTTTTATAGAAAAAATCATATTGATTTTTTTTCTTTTATGTGTATTCCCAAAGTCAGGACTTCATGTTGTAATAAGGCACTCAGCTTTATGATCCCTCTTGAGATGAAACAGGTGGCTGTTGTAGGCATGGGCGAATAATTTTTCTTTCTTTCTTCTCTCTTTGTGGTGCCTTTGAAATTCCTGGAGAGAAGTTTTTCTGTTTGGGTCACTATTCTATATCTTTCCCTATTTCATCCAAGTTGTACTTTTTGCTATTTTAAACTTGAACATTATGAAAGGATTTAATAAATATAACTATTGGAATAATAATTCATTTTCTTTACATTGCATCAATATGTTTGTAATTTCTAAATTATTGTTCTCGAGTTGAGTGTCAGTCCATGTGCTTGAATATTATTTTCTGTAATTTCTGACAATTTAATAATTCAAACATCTGAAACTTGGACTTCTGACAATTTGGCGCATAGTAATTTAATTTTAATGAGCCCAGGATTAGCAAACTTGAGAAATGACTGAGCTGGCTTTAATTCGAACTCAACTATCTAATCAAAATCCATCAAGTGATAGAGCCGCTTGTTGCTAGTCCGTAGCCTTGGGAAGCATCACGTCATATCATCATTATTGGCACAGGAAAATGGACGTGTGCAGCGCCTTTCTTTGTGACACAAGTCTTAGTCATTATAATGGTGTGTCTCTTGGGCATTTCCAAACAACGTCATTTTGGCACTCCTTCATCTTTTCATCTCTTAGCATTTTATTTCTTAGTCTCAATCTTGCCTTCTGTTTCTCCTTATCTTCATGGCTTCTTCTGGAGTGGCTTCTAAGGATGTTGCTGAGATCCTATCTAGTCTTACGGTTGAGAATGTCCTGAACATCTACAAGAAGTGTAATATTTTTGTCGTTGTTCCTTTGCAAGTTCCCTCGTCATCCGGGATGGGTTGTTCTCCAAGGCACAACTTCATTGTCATTTTGAGGTCCATTTGAAGGAGGGGCCTTTGTATTCCTTTTATTAGAGAGGTCCATTTTATCCCGTAGCACACCTTCATCCAAAAGCCATCAGGCATTTGGTTTCTCTATGTGTCTTCCTTCATTGTTGGGGACTTCAATTTGATGCTAGGGCAGTTAAAGTTGTCTTCTGATTTAACTAGGAGAGCGAACAGATTTCATTGACTCCCTAGAAGAAGTATAGAATAAGCAGAGCGAATCCGAATTCAATAAATGGTTGAAAATGCAGTTCCTTGTAGTTCCTTCCGATTTAAAGTTGTCTTCCGATTTTTTCATTGTAGTTCCTTCCAATTGGACCCTCTTTAATGAATGGGGGTTGGCCAACGCTACCTATACCAGTGATGTTTTAAAGACTAAATCTTTCATAGTTTAGCCATTAACTGAATTGATAAAGGAAAATGTAGTGCTGCTTCAGAAGACAGACAATTTTTTGACTCAACGTGCACTCATCGATATCAATTGAGAGGTCAGGATTGGTGGGGAGGCCATTGGTGATATGCCTTTCTACAAACCCAAGAGAAAATCAAAACTTTTTATTCAAGATTCTGCAAAAATGGTAGCCGAAGAAGCATGTTCCCGAGCTTTTGCTTCACCCCATCTGTCCTCCTTTGAAAATTACGATAGGACCATTGATGAGGCGCGTGATGAGATAACTATGTTGGAAGTTGGTGAGTTGTTACGAAGGCCAGATCCTATACTTTCTTCATCGGGCTGCCCAATTTTTGAGGAGGCACTCGCATTTGTTGAGGGTGGTGAGGCTTTGCCTCCCGCTCCTTTGGGAATAAATGATCCTATTATTGGTGGCTCAAACGAAGGAGAACCAATAGCTACTTATTCCTAGCCGAGTACGGGGTCTCTATTTTTGTTAGCTTGTCACCTAACGAGTCTATTTCTATACCTCTAATTGCTTTTGTAATAAAGTCCATTAATAATGAAGAGATGGCTAAATATTTTCCTGTCAATTATCTAGAGGCTCTGGCGAGGGTGCCCAATCCTCATCTTTTTTAATTGGAGGCTTCGGAGGATGAAGAGGGCCCTTAGGTTGATCCTTCATTGCCAGGGCATCCTGAAGATTTTGATTCCTTTTCATCACCTCCTGGTTTTGAAGTCCTTTTTTGCCGTGCTCTTCCTCTTATGAGTTGGAGGACTCCACCCATTTCTGAGTTTGGCTTGTCTCAAAATCCCTCTTTCTGAGAAGAGTCTTTTATTAGCGAGATATCACTTACATTACTCTTTATATCCAAACACTTTTGTTGACATTGCCATATCTAACTAATGATTCTGTTTTGTCTGGTAGTCACAGGGGCTGTTACGTTTAATCAGGGATGGGCTGTACAAACGTGATGTTGAAATCGCCCATCTCTCCCAAGTGTACACTGATCTTGCTGTGCTTAGGGAGTTGAAAATCCGAGTCCAAGCCTGTGATATCCCACATCCTCATTTATACTTAATAAGACGTCATATTATATATCAGTCCATAAAATATATAATTATTATACATGGAATCCATATGATACCATATCAAGTAGCTTTAACCCTGTACGACTATAATACGGTGTCAGATTCTTTAAAGATGCTACTAGGTGTCAAAATTATTATCATAAAAATCTGCAAAAGTATGAATAATAATCATAATAATTTACGAAAGTATAACTAAATGATCAATACCAACACCATATTATTTTTTTATCACAAGGTGGAGTACATAACTTTCTATTATCAAATTTACCTAATATAATGTATTCTAATCCATCACCATCTAATCCTAATCACCTTCCGACTTCAATCCTGATCAATATTACAATCTATCACCATTTGACCCCAATTGCATTATAATTTCAATCCTGATCGCCAGATACCAACTCCTGCCCACCATTTGAGGGGTTAGAAATATAATAAGAGAGTGAGACAAATACTCAATAATGCACATAAAAGTAACGACATGCATATTTATACTTAAAACAAATATATAATTCAGAGGAGTATAATTGTATGAAACATGTATAAACTCTTGTCTTCTTGAACTTTTTCTTCACTGATTCTTAATTATCATTGGTCCTTTTATCATTTGTCTTTGGGGATTAGGCTAGTAGGTCTTTCTAGCTAACGGAACGATCAATCGAGAAAAAGATTATATATGTTTTCACATAATTTAAGGTCAGATCCTCCTATTTAGCACCCAGAGGTAAGCTGTATACTTTTAACCCAATATACGGGGCCATAACTTATGCCGTCAAAAGTTTTCCCACGACCGATGGATAGTCCTCGAGTTTTTACTGTAATATTCTAAGACATACTAGAGAACATCACCAGTTGAAATAATTTCTTAGTCCAGTTTCTTAACCCATTTTTAAAAACTTTTCAAAACTTCTTATAGAAACTTTTATTTTGTTCTTAATACTTTTTTCTTAATTTTCCTCACTATAAAAAAAATACTTATCATTCTTGGACTTGGAAAGCTTCCATATAATTTTTTCCATAATAATAAAACATATGACCATAAAATGCGATAATTCGTAACATATTGTAAATTGTAACAGAAATCAATGTATTATTAAGTTTAGTAGCTTACATATGTTAAAAGTCTAGATTTATCATGTGATATATTTGGCTGATTCGATCGCCAGTTCGGTAATTGGTTCAGGGCCAATTCGGGTTGATTTCTTGGCACAATTAGTTAAGGATTTGGCTATCAGTTCATGTACGTCTCCGTCTATCCGTCATTTCTATAATCTATTTGTGCAAATTTTAAAAAGTTCAGATTAGATCAAAGTATACTAACATCTACTTATTCTAAGGCTCCACTAAAATTAATACTAATTTTCCTGTTATCGCTAACTAGCTTAACCTTAAATGTCCAACCTAGTCTAAGCTTTCACAGAAGATCAATCATAGAGCATCTCTTTTCTCTGATACAACTTGCCACTGATTGCTTACCTACAACTTACATCCGTGAATACTTATGCCATATTATATACAAGTATAGATAATATATATATGTATATGTTATACATAGGATACATACTATTACCATGTTCAAAGGTGGCGCCAACACTATACATATAAAATATAGTATCAGACTTTTCAGAGATACATAAGAACCAAAATTCATTACCGTAAAACTCATGGAAGTATAATTAATGTCCATAATAACAATTTGTGGAAGCATAAATTTATGTTCATTATATTACAAAATCAATTACATGCTCTCATACATTCACTACTTTTCATCAAAATACATTAAGCATCTAAGCCTAAACCACTCTGGTCTTTACTTCTACTCATCGAGTATAAACACCTGATTGCCATTTAAAGGGTTAAAAAATAGCGAGTGAGAAAAATATTTAGTATGGTACATATAAGCAAAGATATATACGTTTATACTTAAAATAAATATTTACAAATATCAAAGGAATATAAATCATATAAAATATGCATGAACTCTTATTTTCTTTAACTTTTATTTTCTGAGTCTTAATTATCATTTGTCTTTAGGGATTATGGTTAGTAGGCCTTATTAACTAACGGAGTGATCAATCGAGGAAAGGATTGTGTATACTTCCACACAATCTAAGGCCAGACCTTCCTATTCAGCACTTAGAGGTAGGCGGTATACTTTTTAACCAAGTATATGGAGTCATAACTTATGCCACCAAAAGTTTTCCTACGGCCGAGAGGTAATTCTCAAATTTTCACTGTAATATTCTAAGGCATATCAGGGAATATCACTTGTCGAAAATAATCCCTTAGTCCAATTTTTTAACCCATTTTAAAACTTTATATGAAAGTTTTACATTATTCATAATACTTTTTCCTTAATTTTCTTCATTTCGGGAGAAAATACTTATCCAAATCTTTTACGTGTGTTAAAATTTAGATTTAACATATGATATATTTAACTGATTCATTTACCGGTTCGATAATGGGTCTGGGGCTAACTTGGTTTAATTTATTCAATCAATTTTAGTACAATTTCTTAAGAGCTCGGTTTTTTATTCATGACCGATTTAATGGTCGGTTCAAGGGTTGGTCCATTCTGATTTTTCTATAATTTATAAACCGGCTTGATGAATTGGTTCATTATATGTGAGCTAAAAATTAAGCATGCTGGCTAGTTCATCCAACTGATTTGAAGCCCGATTGGGTCTTATTTTTATCGATTAATACTTTCTCATTAGCCCATATTATTTTAGTAAATTTTTGGGTGCCAGTTCATCTGGTTTGGAAACCATAATTGAACTGATTTAGTGGCTGTAACTCTAGCACCCACTGGAAAGCTGGAGGCCAGTTCAGCACCATTTAGGGCCCGATTCAATGATAATTTTAAGGTATTTTTGGCTACAATTTTCTAAGTTGATAGTTCAACCTTAGTACTGAATGACTTAGTTAGATCAATTGTTAGTTCATCTGATTCAGGGTTGGTTCAATTTATTTTCTTAAACAGTCAGATTTAGTATCAAAGATGCTGAGGCCGATTTGGTGCAGTTTAGGAGCCCGATTCAATACTCATTCTGAGGAGTTTGGGGTAGTCGGTTTAGTGATGGATAGGTTAGCCTCAATATAGTATACGTTGGCTGCATCGGCTGCCGATTCAATTGAATTTGGTTCGGTTCGATCAATTTTTTTCAACTTGCCAGGTTCAACATTAGCATAGATGCTCATGGACTAGTTCTATTATTATTGATCTTATGACCAATTCGAGACTGGTTCTTGACTAGTTCGGAGAGTCCTCTTACAGCTAAGAGACTCATCTTTAAGAAATAGTCCGGTTCATGGCCAGTCCAAGCTAATTTCTTGCCGATTCGGGTCACTTTTGTAACCGAAGATTCTGCATTAGTATTTTTTGGTGCAGTCAGTTTCTGTTTCCTTTTTGGTGACCTGTTCATGATCGGTTCAAGGTCAATTTTTATAGGGTGATACTTTAATATCACCACAAGGTACTTAAATTACTATAGCCACCGGTTAAACCTATTTAGGGCCCGGTTCATAGGCTATAATTTTGGATATCAGCCTATTTGCTAAGGTTTGTCCAGTTGCTAATGTGCGACCCAGTTCAGTGATCGGGTCAGCTCATTTTCATGAGCCGATTGGTCACAGCATCACTAAGAGACTTAGCTCGTTGGTCACAAAATTTGAGCCAGTTTGGTGATTATTTTGTCACCGGTTCAAACTACCCTGCTACCGATTTTTAATTCGGAATTCAGTTGTGCGTATCTCATACTAAAATGATGATATAAGAAAAAAATCTTAAACAAACTAAGTATTAGAATGATAATACTTAAGGAATGGATAATAAATATCAACAATTGAAGAAAGAAATTTGAGTACACTTGTCAAAATATTCAGCTAAACTCTCTTCCTACTGCTTTCGGTTCTGTCCTCACTTCCTCTCTGTTTCCTTTTGTTTTCCCTCCATTTCTCCCACGATTCCTTCTTTATCTCCTTCTCTCTTCCTCACACGTCTCTTATAATATTTAGAAACTAAGATTCTGAATCACCTGCCTTGCTAGCACCACCTAATTTTCCTTCCTAAATCTCAGCCTCGTGTCATTGTTCAACTGCTGAGTAATCCTCTACTTGCTGGTTTGTTAGCTTTCATGGTTTGCCTAGTGGATAGCTTTAATTGGTGGCTAAGCTTGATGACACAAGCAGCTTATGCTTGCTGAGGTGAGCTGCTTCCTTGCTGAAATTAGATGCTGTGGAGTGTTGGTGCTGTCGTGGGAGAGCTGCTACTGGGATTGCTGAAGTAAGCAGCCATAAGTTGCTTCTTAATTCCCCCAAATATTTCTAAGTGTGGTACAGTTGCTGCCCATTTATATGCTAGCTGAAGAATTCCTTAATTTGGATGTTGTAGCTGCTGCGGGCTTGAATACATCGGTGTCGTTTCTTGATTTTTCTGATGCCGTCTCCCTTGCCGAAGCTGGCCTCCACCTTTGCTGAATTTTGGTCACATTGTCGCCCGGGTCCTTTCTCCGCAATTAAATTTTAATTCAGTTGCTAATCTGATCAATTTCGGTGGCCAAATTATCTTTTCATCCTTCGGAATTTATTCGATTGCCATTTAGGTCCATTACTTATGTTTACATAGGTCAATTTGATTTAATTTGCACCATAACTACATTCCGGGATAAATATTAGTATAGTTGAATGCGATCCTTACAAAGCTGCTGTCGCTAAGACTAAATAACTCCACGATCAGGCCACTTTGCTAGAGAGAGTTGTCCAAATGGTTGCCTATATCATAAGAGCTATTAGATGAAAATGCCACTTCTTCTCTTCATTGGCCTCATTGGCGGCAATGTACACTCGGGTAATGGTATCCATTTCAAGGAATATTGTGGCTCTTATTGAACCAAATATTTTAAAATTTTCCCTTATTATACAATAGCAATGAAGGAATTTAATTTCACTTCATCGGTAAGCTTTGACATTCCTTTGGCTTCTGCGTTCAATCAAGCCAAAGCGTTTCAAACTTTCATTTGGACCTTATCGGATTTGAACAAGGTGCCATAGCTATTTCTCTCCTTTCTTGTGGGAAGTGAATTGCGAAAAAAATTTATCAGCCAACTCCTAGAAAAATCAAATCGAATTTGGTGCCAAGTGGTAAGACCAAATTCGAGCATCCCCTTTAAGAGTTAATGAAAAACAAATGCACAAGGTAGGGTTTTTTAGGCTCCAAAACCCTAATAAGGTCTGAAAATGATCCATATAGTCAATTGGATCATAATTTTTCCCATAAAATTTTAAGGTTGACATTTTAAACTTGAAAGGGATCCGATATGCCTTGATCTTTCTAGTAAACAGTGACCTACCTAATTTGGTAGAGCGTCTAGCCGTACTTCTTCGAAAAAATTGCTGCCCAATCTTTCTAATTCTTTTCTCCTCCTTGGAGGAGGTTGCAATCCTTTTCGCATTGAGAAATATCTTCAACTCAAAGTGGTTGACAGATATACAATGAGCCTATTGACTTGGGATGCTTTTCTATAGGCTGCTTCATGAAGCCTTGTCCCGTGCGAAAGGTCTTCTTATATTTTGAGAGTAGTGTAGATTCTGCAGCTTCAACTTTCCTCCTAGGCATCGAAGTTAATTCATCCTTCAAACTGGGATGGGATCTTTTCAAGTGAGGCTCTTTGAGCCTCAGAGTTTCCAGGTTGTCGTGCTATGCCCCTGTAATGGAGTTTCTTTCCTCGATTTCTCCTTCAGGAAGTGGAGGCCTAAGATTTAGGGGGTAGAGTCTTCAGTAGATGTTTGTCAAATATGTTCCAGAGAGATTTGAGTATTTTTGACATAGAGTCAACCTCAACTGCCAAAGATTTGACATTTACATCCGTCAGCTGTTGAACATCCCCTCGGCTACCCACTATTGGGTCTTCATGTAGAATGCAGTCTAGTTTTATTGATAGTAAGAATAGGTAGTTTGACTTCGTTTTCACAGATAGTGTTAATGATGCGTCCCAGTGACTCGGAATATCGTACAAATTAGGAAGTTGGGTATTCCCTTCAATAGGTCCAAATAGCGTCGAGTTTGACCTTTGTAATTTCAAATCCGTATCCTACATACTATAATAAAATAAATCAGACATAAAAGGCTTACGGGACTTGCTTCCTAATATATTTTTCGACATTTAAATCAGTTATTTGTCTCTTTGGATGGAAAGATTAGAAAGTAAATACTACAAATAAAAAGAGGATCAGGAAATAGGAGTTGTATTTATAGTTAGGGTTCTTGTCCATGCATTAAGTCGTTTCAAGATAACTATTCAAAAGCATTACTTTTTAATATGTAATTACCATCCTAATTTAACGAAGAAACTGTCTAACAATTAATAGTAGAACCGTTTCAATCGTTTCCAAATCGGGTTATTTGTTATCTCGTTATTATTCTTCGATTTTTTTTGTAACCAACCATTTAGATTGAGCCTTTCAGTTAATGCATTAGAGGGCCGTTGTTTAGTTATCTCGATTGGCTTTATTGCTTCTTTGTTTGGGCTACTGGGATCTGGGCCTTAAATCATATCTATATTGGGCAAATTTTTCTTAGGTCGTGTCCAATAAATCTCTTAGAAATTAAACTTATGAGGGAGTACAACATTAATTAATAATGAATTTCAACCTATGACACGAAATACATAATCTGTTACGAGTCATGATATAAATGTATCAAGAATCCAGAACTTGCCCATGAAAAAACCAAAAAAAAAAAAATGAAAAATGAAATTTATAGCAATACAATCTGATCATGGAATTTCCCTCAATTTGTTGAAGCTTTTGAATTAGCAGGAAAAAGGTCATTCCACTCGATCTGGATCTGCACTTCGCCCCGCTCCACGTTCTTTAATCTGAGAGTCATATCTTGCAGCATTTCCCCCTTCTTCACCCACAAGACTTTACTCTCATCAGCCAAGCAGTTGTCCCTGCTTGGCTGAATTTTCTTCACGGCGGTTCCGGGAGGGAGATCTTCCAAATCCATGGACACGCACTCCAAATACGGCTTAATATCAATCTCTGCTTCCCCCATGGGATCGTCGTCGGAGAACCTGTCCCTGTCGAACACCGTCAACTTGATCGGAAGGTTAGGATTCGTCACCGTAAGCGTCAATTCGTCGTTCCATTCCGGATTGCAATTCTTCTTTATCACTCGAGTTTTCAGTTTCTGCTCGCCCATGGTGACGACGACGTAAGGATCGCTGCTGCATATGTCGCGAATCGCGAGTCCGATCCCTCTCCGCACTCTGATTTTAAGTAGGCCGGCCAATCTCTGATCCATCGATAGTTTGCTCAGACGAGAAATGAAGGAACCAGTTTCGGAAAGTTTTGAACGAAGTTGCCCGACTGAATGTCGCGGAGAAAGTCTGCATACATGGAGAGCACGCCGTGATACGAAGATTCTTTTATGTTTTTGCTGACGGTGAAGACGCCATTCGCGAATTGAACTGTTCGCAAGCTCATAGCTGCAGAGCTCTGTCAATTTCAGCTTTGCCAAAGGGGAATTTGGGGAGTTCAGCCAGGTGTATCATTCAGGTTTGGCTGCCGAGATTAGGTGTAAATTGATATCCCTTTTACGTCAATATCACGCATTTGAAATCGAAAAATATTAAATTTATTCTTAGTTTTACTCTCAACTCCCTCCAAAAATATAAAAAAAAAATTATTCCTTTTTATTTTAATTATT
>JAODPA010067425.1:0-10580 GCA_025585075.1 Nepenthes mirabilis | reverse complement strand
AACCTCATCAAAATCACAGGATCACAGACACCGTACTATCTCCCTACGGCTTACATTAACATTTTCTATCCACTACATTAATAGTTCAGAAGTGAGATGCCAACTAGGACCTGTACAGAGCATCTAGAAAACATATAGCGGAAGTAGAACTATTAACCTGTAGAAGTATAGTTTTTAGTTCCATCACATACATCACATGCATTTCTATATATTTAGACCATATACATAAAATCCGTATACACAAATCATTTATCAAAATCAGGTCTTTACATCCAACTGTTTCTTTTTAATGACTCCAAATGCTTCGGATCTCCAAAAGTCTTCAGACAGGACATTAGATTACTCCTTGTCCGGTATAAGCTCTACATTGTTATCTAGAGGGGAGAAAATAGTAAAACAGTGAGCCGAGGTTCAGTAATGTACCTACAGGCATGCAATAAAACTTTTATACATAACAAAATACAGTAGAACAGGTACAGATGCGGATTTAATCATAAATGCTATAAAACAATAATTTACAAAAAACTATAGCAGAACATAATTGCGAAAGATTTCAGGACTATCAGGGAATGGTAATAGGTATGTAATCACAAGAAAGACATAATCTGAATGAAATCAGGCCTTGGAAAATTAGAGATTGGTAGACAGGCTTCAGAAAGAAGAAATCAGTAAACAAGTTTTAGGAAGCAGAAATCGGTCTCAATACTATAAATCATAGAAAATTCTTTTCCTATTAGTAACGGACCCAACCAGTAGACCCTACTAGTGGAGGGGGTGAATAATCTAGGACAGATTGTGTTTACACACAATCAATGCTAGTAACAGTCATCCCGTCTCGTGGGACATCCCTTCTCACATGATTCAATACCATGCGTCGGCCGGACACGATAAACTACCGTCTAGGTTAACGCTCTAAGGAAGGGCGGACCACATATAACTCCATGAACAGAGCTATCCTCGATTATCACCATAACATACTAAGGCACGTCAGAGAACCTAACCTGACTATATATCAGTCATGAGTCCTAATTAATAGTATCAGAAATATTTTTCCTTCTTATTTTATAATTGAAAACCCTTTTTAGCTTCAGAAATCAATCAGAGTATCACAATAACTATTTAGTCTGTTTCAGAATATACAGTAACAGTTCAAAACCCTTCAGTCTTGCGTCAAAATATATAGAAACAGTTATAAACCCTTCAAATTTGTTTCAAAATATATAGTATCGGTCTAAACCCTTCAGTTTCGCTTCAAAAGTCTACAGTAATTTATTAGTTTAAGTCCATGTAAAATTCTCAGAAATAGATTAAACTAGAGACTTTATCTTAGCACAAATTAACTTTTATATAACAGAAATTATGGATAAAAACAGTTAAATCTCTTCAATTTCGTGCTTAGGTTTTCTCCAAAGTTATCAGACGATAAACGGACACCAAACGCATGCATTTTCATGAAATTGAGGCTAGGTATTGCAGTATATGTATATAAACATGAAATCTGTCCGAACAATTTGTAGAAGTAGGCTTTATTTATATAGAGCATGGAGAAACATGCATTTAGAGTATAAATACCATTTTAGGGGTATAGAAAAACTGTAAAAAAAGAAAATAACATTCGAGGTACACTTGTCTGAGCTCGATCAACAGTTACCGTGACTCAGATTGGGACTAGACGGAAGATTTTCCTCCCTTTTTTCCCTTTCCTCTCCTTCCTCTTCCTCTCCTCTTCATCGTTCTGTCGTGGCTGGAAAAATACAACCCACTTTCCCCTTTTAAAACACAAAGAAGAAGGGGTCATGTGCACAGCACATGACCATCGATCGAGTGCTGGTAGAGCGGTGCTCGAGCACACTGCTCGCAAGTGGGACCCCTCCCGCTGTGCTTGAGCCGCTCCCGGGGCACTGCATGGGCAAATTTGTGCCTTCACTGCTCGAGCGCCATGCGCTCTCAAGGTCGGATTTGCCTTGTTTTGCTTCAGTACAAAATTTTTTTACATTATTAAGCCTAAACATGAATTTAATTCATATAATTGATCCATAATTATTATATTTCAAAAATCGGGATCTCACATTCTCCCCCACTTAAAGAACTTTTATCCTCGAAATTAGACAGAGCTACATACCTTAATGAAACAAGTGGGGATATTCATTTCGAATTTCCTCCTCCCGCTCCCAGGTGGCCTCCTTTGGTGAATGATTTCTCGAGAGCACTTTCACCAGGGGAATGGTTTTAGTGTGCAATCTTTGATCTTTGCGATCTAGAATATGTATCGGCTCCGCGACATAGGATAAATCCTTATCGATAGTCAATGGCTCATATTCAATCACGTGTGTAGGATCGCGGATTTACTTTCGAAGTATTAATACATGAAATACATCGTATACGCCCATTAGACTTGGTGGTAACGCCAACTTGTAAGCTACCTCTCCAATTCTCTCAGGAATCTCAAAAGGACCAACAAACCACGGCTTTAGTTTTCCTTTTACTCCAAACCGAAATGTTCCTTTGGACTGTGAAACTTTCAAGAATACAAAATATCCTACCTGAAAGCTCAATTCTTTCCTCCTCTTATCTGCATAACTTATTTGTCTACTTTAAGCAATTTTTAGATTATCATGTATTAGTTTTATTTTCTCTACAGTTTCTTTTACAATTTCAGGATCAAAAATCCTCTTATTTCCATTCTCCTCCCAATGAATCGGTGACATGTATTTCCTCTCATATATGCCTCAAAAGGTGCCATGCCGATACTAGCCTGATAACTGCTGTTATATGCGAATTCAGCCAGTGCCAGATAACTATCCCAAGTCCCCTTCATTTCCAACACCGAGGCCCTCAACATATCCTCAAGAATATCAATGGTACGCTCCGATTGGCCATCAGTCTAGGGGTAATACACAATATTGAACTTCAATTCTGTCCCCACCTTCTTATGCAAACTCTCCTAAAATCTCAAGACAAAATGGGGATCCCTATCAGACACAATAGAGGTAGGAACTCCATGAAACCTCACAATCTCATTCACATATAATTGGGCCAGTCTATCACATGAATAGGTCATCTTGATCGCCAAGAAGTGGGCTAATTTGATCAGTCGATCAACTATAACCCAAATGATATCATGAATTCTAGGAGTCCTCGGCAATCTTGACATAAAATCTATAGTAATATCTTCCCATTTCCAATTTTGAATCGATATTGGTTGCAACAATTCAAAGGGCTTCCTCCTTTCAGCTTTAAGTTGCTGACATATAAGGTATTTCTCCACATAAGATATAATATCACTCCTCATATTCCTCCACCAAAAAGTTTTCTTCAGATCCTGATACATTTTATTCGTCCCAAGGTGGATGGTATACCGAGACCTATGAGCCTCTTTCAAAATCTTCTCCTTTAGTTTCCTATCATCTGGTACATATCATTGGTCTTTAAACCTCAATACCCCATCAGCTCGGATATTAAAATCAATTCGAGAGTCCCTATTCAGATCACTCACTACATCCATAAGGAACGGATTATTAACTTGCTTTTCCTTAACTTCGTTAATCACCTCCGGATGGATTTGAAGATAAGATAAGAGCATCCTATCACCATAAGTATAACGTTGAATATTACACTATTTTAGATAATCCAACATTTCCATATGCTTAACCTGTAGCATAGCCACATAACCCGATTGACGACTCAAGGCATCTGCAACTATATTTGCTTTCTTGGGCTTATACTGTATTTCACAATCATAGTCCTTTAAGAAATCAAGCCATCTTCTTTGCCTCATATTGAGTTCCTTTTCTGAAAACAGATACTTTAAACTTTTATGATCAGAATACACAAGGAATTTCTCACCATACACGTAATGTCTCTAAATTTTTAAGGCAAAAACAACAGCAGCTAGCTCCAGATCATGGGTCTGGTAGTTTCTTTCATGCACTTTCAGTTGCCTAGACCCATAAGCTACTACCTTACCATGCTGCATCAATATACATCCTAAACCTGCCTTAGAGGCATCACAGTACACCTCAAAGCCTCCGAAACCCTCTGAAAAAACTAATACTGGAGCGGTAGTCAAACGATTCTTTAATTCCTAAAAACTCTGATCACATTCCTCAATCCATTCAAACTTAGCCTCCTTCCTTAGCAATTGTGACAGAGGTATAGCAATTTGTGAGAAATTCTCTACAAAACACTTGTAATAACCTGTCATATTCAAAAAGCTCCTAACCTCAATCACAGAAGTCGGCCTGTACCAGTTTGTAACAGCCTCTACCTTATTTAGATTCATAGAAATACAACCATCAGAAATTACATGGCCATCACCTTCTCTAACTAGAACTCACACTTACTCAACTTAGCATATAGCTTTTCTTCACGAAGCACTTGAAGTACTATCCTCAGATGAGTTTCATGCTCATCATAATCCTTTGAATATATCAGGATGTCATCAATAAAAATCATCACAAACTTATCCAGATACGGCCTAAACACCCTATTCATCAAATCCATAAAAGCAGCTGGAGTATTCGTAAGGCCAAAAGACATAACAAGGAACTCATAATGGCCATAACGTGTCCGAAAAGCAGTCTTAGCCACATCTTCTGACTTAATCCTCAATTGATAATAACAGAACCTCAAATCAATCTTCGAGAATACCTGAGATCCTTACAATTGATCAAATAAGTTATAAATGTGCGACAGATGATACTTATTCTTAATTGTGATTTTATTTAACTTACGATAATCAACACAAAGCCGCAAAGACCTATCTTTCTTCCTCATAAATAATATCGGTGTACCCCAAGTAGATATACTCAGTCTAATAAAGCCTTTATTTAATAGTTTCTGCAATTGTAACTTTAAATCCTTCAATTCAGCCGGGGCCATACAATAAGAGGCCCTAGAAATCGGACTAACATCGGGAATAATAGTAATTTCAAACTCAATCTCCCGGTGTGAAGATAATTCAGGTAACTCCTCTAAAAATACATCCTCAAAATCACAAACAACTAGGTGTCCTTAGTCAGCACACTATGACTTCCAGTGGTGCAAGTATATGCCAGATAAGTTTTACACCCACTTTTATCAAATGCTTGGCATACAAAGTAGAAATTAATACAGGCACCTCATTCTTCCTAATGCCTTAAAAAAAAAGGGTTCCATCCTAGGGATATCAAAGCAAACTCTCTTCAGAAAATAATCAATACTGACATGGTATTTAGCTAGCCAGTCCATCTCCAAAATCACATCAAAGTCACCCATGTTCAATAACACTAAATCCACAACCAAATATTTTTCATTCACCTCAACCACACATCTAGGATACACAATATTAGTAATCATAAGGGATCCATTGGGAGTTAACACGGACAATTTATAATCCAAAACTCACGGGACAAATACATTGCAGCGTGCAAACCGTGGAGAAATAAGAGAGTGGGTTGACCCCGAATCAAACAATATAGATATAGGAACTCCACAAATAGAAAGAGTACCTTTTATAATATTCGGAGATGCCTCCGGGTCCTGAGCAGTCGCTGCGAAGGCCTTTTATGGGACAGTAGGCTTCTTTCCTTTTAGCCTCGGAGGTAATGGACAATCTTTCACCACGTGGCCCTACTGTCCACATCTAAAACATGCTCCTGATACTTTACGACATACTTGCCCCGGTTGTTTTCTCCCACGAAAAGTACACTCAATGGCTGATGCTCTAGAACTAGTCACTGACTGAGCTGGAACTATAATCTTTCCCTTGTCAACTATCCTAGCCTTCTTGGAAGGTCCAAAAGATCCCACATTACATCTAATACTGAATCGTGCCCAGCTAGCAGTCCTCTTTGTATAAAATCTCTCCACCTCTACTTCCTTCTCATAAATCACTGTCCTATCCGGAATTTCATTGTAAGTCTCAAGTTTCAGGGTTGACAGTGATTTCCTAATGACGTCCTGCAACCCTTGCTAGAACTTTTTCGCCTTTCTCATCTCATCCTCTACTTAGAAGGGCACAAAATGGGATAATTCAGAAAATATGGCATCGTACTCCGCCACAGTCATATTTCCTTACCTTAGCCTCATAAAATACTACTCCTTCTGATCTTGGAGGTTGGATGGGAAGTATTTCTCCATAAAAATATCCTCAAATATTTTCCATGTTATCTCATCATCGGGCATGCCTAATGCCCTCTTTTTCATACTCCACCAACTATCTACTTCACCTTTCAGTTTATATACCGCGAAGGTGACCTTCACTCTATCGGTATACCTAATCATAGTGAATATCTTCTTCATCCTCTTTAGCCATGCATCCACTTCTACCAGATCAAGTTTTCCTAGGAAACTTGGTGCTCGCTCCGCTTGAATCTATCATACGTCATAGGAGCAAGAAATGCCAGAGCCGGCTCAGGTGCAAGGACTTGAGCCATGTGTCTCTGCTCTACAGACTATATCACATTAGTCATTCTCCCCAATAGATAAACATAAGTAGCTTCTCTATCATGGGGAGTATTAGCACCACCATGGTTATTCCTTCTATTCCTTCTACTAGCGATCCTATAATCAAGATAAATATAATATTGTAACCTTAAGAAATCCTTTAAAGGGAGAAATATTCAATAACTTAATGAAACTTAAGCCGAGCCCAAGGACCAATTTCCTAAAAGTCCTAGTTGCCTTAGCTACCCCGACCCATTTCCACAGGAATTCGGTATAGAAATTAAAACTTATACTTTTACTTTTTGATCGATCAATTCCTAAGGTATCTCATTTCTCTAATACCATTTATGACGGAATGGATTTATTTTTGTCCTCAGTTAATTCCATCAAGAACAAAAACAGAAACCTAAGCCCAATTATCTACTTAAAGTTCTAAAGAGAAACGGACAGAGTTTTTCCTAAAATTTGACTAAACAAAAATTACAACACCTGCTTATACGCTCCAGACATACAATATAATGCTATAGACTCAATCAACAGACAACCTCATCACAATCACAGGATCACAGACACTGTACTATCTCCCTACGGCTTACATTCACGTTTTCTATCCACTACATTAACAGTTCAGAAGTGAGATGCCAACTAGGACCTGTACAGAATATCCAGAAAATATATAGCGGAAGTAAAACTATTAACCTGCAGAAGCATAGTTTCCAATTCCATCATATACATCACATGCATTTCTATATACTAAGTCCATATATATATAATCCGTATACAAAAACCATTTATCAAAGTCTGATCTTTACATCCAACTGTTTCTTTTTAATGACTTCAAATGCTTCGGATCTCCAGAAGTCTTCAGACAGGACTTTAGATTACTCCTCGTTTGGTATAAGCTCTACAGTGTTATCTGGAGGGAAGAAAATAATAAAACAGTAAGCCGAGATCCAACAAGGTACCTGCAGACATGCAATAAAACATTTATGCATAACAAAATATAGTAAAATAGGTACAGATGCAGATTCAAGCATGAATGCTATAAAATAGTAATTTATAGAAAAATATAGCAAAACGTAATTACAGAAGATTTCAGGACTATTAGGGAATGGTAATAGGTATGTAATCACAAGAAAGACATAATCCGAATGAAATTAGGCCTTGAAAAATCAGAGATCGGTAGACAGATTTCAGAAAGTAGAAATCAGAAAATAGATTTCAGGAAGCAGAAATCGGTCTCAATATTATAAATCATAGAAAATTCTTTTTCTATTAGTAACGGACCCAACCAGTAGACTCTACTAGTGGAGAGGGCGAATAATCTAGGATAGATTGTATTTGCACACAATCAAAGCCAGTAACAGTCATCTCATCTCATGGGACATCCCTTCTCGTGGGATTTAGTACAGTACGCCAGCCGGATATAGTAAACTACCATCTAGGTTAATGCCCTGAGAAAGGGCGGATCACATATGACTCCATGGACAGAGTTATCCTCGATTATCACCAAAATGTTCTAAGGCATGCCAGAGAACCTAACGTGACTGTATATCAATCACGGGTCCTAATTAATAGTATCAAAAATATTTTTCCTTCTTATTTTATAATTAAAAATCCTTTCTAATTTTAAAAATCAGTTAGAGTATCACAATAACTCTTTAGTCAATTTCAGAATATACAGTAACAGTTCAAAACCCTTCACTTTCGCTTCAGAATATAGAGAAACAATTAGAATCCCATCATATTTGTTTCAGAATATACATATTGATCTAAAACCCTTCAGTTTCACTTCAGAAGTCTATAGTAATTTATCAATATAAGTCCGTGTAAAATTCTCAGAAACAGATTACACCAGAGGTTTTATCTCAGTACAGATTAACTTTTATATAACAGAAATCATAGGTAAAAACAGTTAAGTCTATTCAATTTCGTGCTTAGGGTTTCGCCAAAATTATTAGATGATAAATGGACACCAAACGCATGTATTTTCATGAAATTGGGGCTAGGTATTGCAGTTTATGTATATAAATATGAAATCTATTCGAACAATTTATAAAAGTAGGCTTTATTTATACAGAACATGGAGAAACATGCATTTCGAATATAAATACCATTTTAGGGGTACAGAAAAGCTGTAAAAATAGAAAATAACATCCAAGGTACACTTGCCTGAACTTGATCTACAGTTACCGTAACATAGATCGGGACTAAATGGAAGATTTTCCTCCCTTTTTTTCCCTTTCCTCTCCTTCCTCTTCCTCTCCTCTTCGTCGTTCTGTCGTGGCTGTAAAAATAAAACCCACTTTCCGCTTTTAAAACATGAAGAAGAAGGGGTCACTCGCACAACACATGACCACCGCTCGAGCGCTATATGCACAAAAATGCGCTCGAGTAGCGCTCGAACGGTGCTCAATCACACTGCTCGCAAGGGGGGCCAATCCCGCTGCGCTCGGGCGGCTTCGGGGCGCTGCACGTGCAAATTTGCGCCTTCCTGGGCGCTCAAGCACCCTGCTCTCTCATGGCCCGATTTGCCTTGTTTTACTTCGGTACCAAATTTTTTTACATTATTAAGTCTAAACATGAATTTCATTCATACAATTAATACATAATTATCATATTTCAGAAATTAGGATCTCACACTTCGGCAACTTCTTGGCAATCTTTTGACGAATTTTTTTTTTTAATATCTTTCTGTGACCTTTCAACGACATTTTTGAAGCATTTTAACTTTTCTGGAAACTTATTGATAGTTTCTTGGCAATCTTTCCAATGATATTTTGATGACTTTTTTGGCATGCTTTCAACTACTTTTTTAACAATTTTTCAGTGCTCTCTCGATCATTGTTAGCGGCTTTGTCAAAAACTTTTAGGAAAGTTCAACATATCCTTCCTATGGTTGTTGTGTTTACATATTTTGCTTTTTTTACCTCGTCTTTTATAGCCTGGTTTTTTAATATAGCTAATCTTGATACAATTTTAAATTAGATTCTCTTTCATACCTCTACTGCATTAATTGTCTATTCAGGTACATATCCATCTTGGTTTTTCAACTTTACTTATTATAATGTCATGACATCTAATTTCTTCTTAATATTGCATAAGATCTCTTCAACTAACGTCACTATTGTATACATTGCTGATAGTTTTCATATACCCGTCAACCATGTTAGATATGTATCTACCCCTGACTTTTATATTTTAAAAACTTATTATATTCCGAACTTATCTCTGAATTTTATATTTGTTAGTCAACTTGTTAAATATGGTCTTAACTTAATATTTTCTCATAGGGGTTGTGATATTTAAAATTAAAAAGACGGGCACACTCATTGAGACTAGATGTAAAATTGATCACTTTTTAAAACTCACATCTCTATATTTTTCACATTTATTAGCTATTGATATCTCTTCTAGTATTTGGTATAGGCAACTTAGTCATTTCATATTACTTTGTGTTAAGTTTTTAACATCTAATGGTTACATAGAAAATGTTGCTTTTGACTCTTTTGATTATATGTTTTGCCATTTAAACAAACAATCAACCTTATCTTTTAATAAAAGTAACTCTTTAACTTCTGTACCATTTGATTTGATTCATTTAGATATTTGGGTTACCGTCTTTATTTTTACTAAAGGCAAATCTTGTTACTTTATTATCTTTATTGAACATCACTCTTGCTATATATGAATGTATCTTTTACATAGTCAATTTAAGCTACTTGATACATTTTGTAACTTTCGACAGATAATAAAAACTCAAACAAGTGCACAATTAAAGTCTTTCATTTTCATAATACTTTAGAATATACACCTACTTTTTTCTAGACTAACTTCAATTAATAGAAACTAAATCTTATTGCTTATATTCTTACATTTCTTAACAAAATGATAGTATTAAATGTATATATTGTCACATTCTTAAAACTGTATGTACTGTTTTCCTCTCTACTTATCTTCTGAGTCCCTTTAGGGAGAGATTGTACTTATAATTATTTACATTGTTAATTAAGTTCAATCTCCTAGTATTTTAAACTATACTCTATATGAGCATCTTTATAAAAAGCACCCGATTATTCTCTTCTCAAATTCTCTGGATATTTGTATTGTTTTACTCCCTCCAAACAAGCATAACAAACTTAAACCTCACTTTC
>JAODPA010067424.1:0-10580 GCA_025585075.1 Nepenthes mirabilis | reverse complement strand
TATATTTCGTTCTGTATGAAAGTTTTACTGCATGTTTGCATGTACCTTACTGGATTTTGACTCAGGTTTTACTATTTTTTTCCCAGATGAGACGGTTGAGTTAGTATCAAACGAGAAGGAATAGTTAAAAACCTGCCTGAAGGCTTTTAGAGACCTGAAGTATATTGAATATCTTGAAAAGAGACAGTTAGATGTAAATACCTAATTTTTGATATATGGATTTTATATATATGGATTCGGTATATAAAATATATATGATGCATGTGATAAAATAGAAAATTATACTTCCATAGGTTTATAGTTCTACTTTTACTATATATTTTCTAGATTTTGTACAGGTCCTAAATGACATCTCTATTTCGAACTGTTAATATAGTGTATAGAAAATGTAAAATGTAAGCCGTTGAAAATTATACGACATTTGTGATCCTGTGTTTGAAATGAGAATTCATATTGACGGATATTATGATGGTACTATTCTTTATGTTTACAGGTTATAAGTAGGATTTGTATTTTCGTTTAACCTAATTTTAGGGAAGACTATCTGTTTTTTCCTAGAACTTTAAATTGTTAATTGGGCTTAGGTTTCTGTTTTCTATAATGACAAAAAATTCTGAGGATAAAAAAAATTCTATTCTGTCATAATTCCCAAACACTAAAGAGGTGACTTGAGCAATGTTTATTTTTTATTATGGTCTTTCAATGTTGTTAAGTATTATTATTCTTGTTTTAGAACTAGAAACATATTATTTGAGCATGAAGTGTTGCTCCCATCACTCCCTCTCCATATCTCGTATGTATTTATATTTAGGGAGTGGTTACCTATGGACACAGATTTATTACATTTGTTTATCCCTCTAGTACAGGAATTTTATTCTAACATCCACCATAACTATCTTGATAGATCTAAATTTTTAGTATATATTCATAGTTAAACCATCTAAATCACTTCTGATATAATTTGAAATGCTATTGGTCTTCTCCTTATACCATCCATTAGTTATCCTCATAGTGGGTAGATGATTCCATTTACTGTTGAGGTTTTCTTCTATTTGTTATATTATCTATACTTTTATGAAGATGTGTTAGAGGATTTTTTAGTCCTCTAACACATTCTGAGCATCGGTATCTTTTTGATATCTCATCTTGTATTCTATTTCTATATGTTATACTTCAAGATGATGTTATAGACATATCGGTTATCATCTATGAACAATTTATAAACACATTTGAGGACCCTCAACTGACAACCAAATTGTTAGAGACGTTTGTCTAATTGGCATATTTCGTGACCATATGTCCTATTGTATCGATGTCGGGTTATGGGGAGTCGAGTTACAGTATCAATACATATATGTTCTGTCCGTTCGGTCCTCCAATCGCTCGAGCCCGTCCGAAGCCTCCGCGCCCTTCGTGCGCCCGCTACCCGCTCGAGCTCAAAATCCAAAATAGTCGCCGCTTGCTGTGCGCTTGCTACCCGCTCGAGCTCAAAATCTAGAATGGTCCCCGCTCTCTATATGCCGCCCCGCGCTCGAGCGCACATAGGGCTTCTCTGGAAACCCTCCGTGCGCCTGCCGCGCGCTCGAGTTGCACTCAAGTGCCGATGCAACGAGCAAGTTTTTAAATGCAAATTTTGAGCCCTCTATAAATACTTAGCTTATGTTTTTGGAACCCTAAGGACTTTTGACAGACCAATTTCATGCACCACTTGAGAAGAATTTCATTCATACTCCATTGGTCTTGATTCTTTTGAGAAAACTAAAAGCTACAATCTTGAGCCTTATGTTCTAAACAGTTTTCTCTACATTTTTCTCTTAACCATTTAAACACTACCTTCTACCTTCGTTAGAAACGTTGATGCGTTGAAGAAGGAGATCCGATTGTATTCGGCAATTCAAGTGGCCAAAAAGGGAAGATTGACGTGAAGACCGGAAGGTGTCCGGTTCCGTTGCCATGGGCAAATCCAAGGAGTTCATTGGTAGGGATCACAAGACGGGAGTAAGTCGGCTAGGTTAGTATGTCGTTACCACCTGGTTTATAAATTGATTTTCATAGTGCATTGCTTCCCTGGCCGTTGAAATCCGGAGGATTTTTCTCGATTACCGTAGGTATCGAGTTTTTTCTTAGTCACCAAAAATCGTGTCTTTTTACTATTGTTTATGCTCGGTTATATTTTACATGCTTATCTTTATCTCTAACATCTAGAAATAAATATTCTTTACGTGTATTGGATATTTACTTTTTACTACTTCCGCTATTTTTATCGAGGTCAAAATTTAATTGTTCACGTTAGCACAAAAAGTGCTTTTTCACAAATTATCCTCTGGCTTTCTCATCTAGCGCCTTCTCTCCTCTCTCTCCATCAACCTATTCATCCTGTCTACTGATACTCTTAGACGATCAATTGGCATAGTCATATATGCTTAGAGTCAATCCCATGTGTCCATTCACTGCCATTGGCTCCATCCTTGCATCTTCTGTTGGGGAGACATCTAGAGGTTTGCCACGTATCCAGCCCTTGCCAATTTTTGCCAAAAAGATAAATTTGTTTTGAAGGGGAGATGTTACATGCTCCAACATAAACCTAGTGTAATGTATCAGTTTTCTAACATCATAATTGTGGATAATTATATTAATATGATCGAAATTAGGTTTAACGTACGCAAAAATTAGCTTTGGAAGTTTAAGCGGAATTGGGAAGCCTGGCGCCCAAGTAGCATCCAAGGCGTGCATGGTAGAATCGCCACGCTCAAAGCCCACTCAAGCGCACCCTAAGCATGATTGGCAAAATCATGCGCTCGAAGGGCACTCGACAAGCACTTGAGCTTGGCCTCTCGGGAGGCTTGGCACTCGACAAGCCCTCGATGGGTGCTCGAGCGCCCGATTGGGTATAAAAGCTGCACGTTTCTCTTGTTGTCATTTTCGCTCAAATTTGAAGGAAAGGAGAGAGAAACAACACGAGGAGAAGAGAGAGGAAGAAGAGTTTGAGGTTTTCGGGTCTGTTTCCAAGTGAGAGCCAGTTTGAAAAGTGATAAATTGGGTCGAGGTAAGTATACTTATGCCCTTTTCTTCCTTTTGTTATAATTTTTATTCGTTCAACTCGGATATTTTTATTCCGATTCCCACCCAAAATATGTATTTTGTGGAACCCACGACTTGAGTATGATTTATTTATTGTTTCGGCGTTCGATTTTTATATTCCGCATGGTTTTGTCTTGGGCGAAACCCTAACCCGCGCCCCATCATCTTTTCCCATGAAATTGAGGGTTTGTATATGATGATTTATACATATATTATGAACATGTTCATTTTGTATGTTTCGAAGATCATGTCATGAACCGTTTGTGAAAGAATTATCGATCAAAAGTTTTAAAATTCTATTTGGCCTAATGTAAAAAGGATTTCCTAAATTCTTTTAAACTCTAAAAAACATTATGTATGAAATTAAGAATACGTGAAGATTTAAACTCACGAGAAATATGAAAATATGAATATGAATAAGCTTTATGAAAAAATAACTAAGTATCAATTAGGTGCCGCCATGGGATGCTCTAGAACATTTGAGGTAGGTAAGACGAACCGATGAGGTTATCTGTAAATTTTTAAAAATTTAGGTTACCCAAGAGATTAATGATTTGATAAGCGAGCACTGTGAATGAATAGGTGATTTAGTTGATCTATTGTAAGGGCTCGATGATTTATAAGAACGATCTATATCCATAACGTTGTTAATTGTGGATAATTGAGAGTTGTGCCCGTGGTAGCATTCAAGATAAGGATTCGATTGTTATAAATTTCGGTAATGCCATTTGGGTTTAAAGGTTCATCGGTAATTCAATATATTTAATAGAGTGGATCTTTCGGTTACATTTGGGTCAATTATGTGAAGGCCTCATTGAGAAATTTATAGGATCATGGGGATGTACGAACTCTGTTTAAGGATGGTATCATGGATTAGGAAGGTCTTTGACTGTGCTCAATTGGGAGAGAGCATGAGTTCGGTTAAGGAAAGTTATATGTCAGGTATGTAGTTTCTTCAATAGTATGAATGTGGTACTGTAGAGATTCAAGTGATGACTTATTTGGAAAGACTGATTGGTGTCGCATGGGTGTGTAGTCTTCTTGTGTATAGCTGAATCCGATAATATATCCGTTAAGTGTCCCCCGAGGGTTTGTAATGTCCACAGAGTGTGTGACTTAGAACCGATTGGTATCCGTCGGGGTGAGGTATGTTAGAATAACTTTCAAGGATTGAATGGTAAATTTTCGACCATGTCATTTGGATTGATCCCGAATAGATCATGTGTATTGCAGTAGAATGTGATACTTTTGAGGAATATTTAGAATTATATTTTTCCTGCATCATATGTGGGAGGTTACCCTTGGATTAAGTGGGAGAAAAGTCTACGATCAGAATTACTCTACCCGTGGTTTAGAGTTTGTAATTGAGGTCTCTACTTTGGAAACTTATAGGTCTTGCTTTTGGAGATAGATAATGTCTAATGGTTCTAAAAATCTAGATATCTGTGTCATAAGGAGGAGACAATCATGCAATAGAGAAAGCGAGTAATCTGCTATAAGAATGTGAAGAAGAGTTTCAGTGTCTTTTAAGGAAGACGAGTATTAGTACTAATGATTTGATGTTGAGAGCCTTCAGGTTGGATATGTCTTTAATGCTTCGTAGGAAATGTTACAGGATGAACCGCGAGCAAGTTTCAATATTGGAGCAAATGGGATGTTGTGCTTTTGATTTGGGAAACAGAATTGTACTCAGAGTAGCATAGTTATGAAAGTATGAGATGAGAAGTCATTGTGGATTGCTTCGGGGTTGTTAGAATAGTAAGGAATTTGGATATTTGAATGATAAATCGTTAAGAAAATTCGGGTTTCAAGGATTTATTGGCAACTCAAGGCTGTACCAAATTTTGGGATAATTGTTTCGATCGTGTTTTCTATGTTGGTTGTAATCTAAGGATTATGGATTTTGCCTTGGGTATATCAACATCTTTGAGATTTTCTTGGGTCTATAGCGGCTATATAATTGAGATGTCTAAATGTCGATTTGACGCATCAGCAGGCCAAGTGCCGAACTAGATCATTGATTGGTCAAACTGGCTGAATGCTGGACTGGCACATCAGGCAGGCTAGACGCTAGACTAGATCGTTGATTAGTTAAATTGGTTGGATGCCAAACCGGTCTCTAATCAGTAAGGTAGGCCACATGCTGGAATGGATCATCAGTCTATCAGTCTGGTTTTGAAATCATCATATCTGCTCATCGCTGTTTCGTTGTCCTCGAGAAGTGAAGCATAATGGCCTAGAAGGTTGTGCCATTTTGACACCTGACCCGTCCCATACTGCCACGTATCCGCCGCCAATATGGTAGCAAGTTGCCATTAATAGCACCAGATGATTGACGTGCTTGGATGTCCTCCGATACCGATGCGTGTCAGGTCATCATGCGCACGCCTTTTTGAGGCGCCGTTTGAAATTTGAACCACTTCCTCTATAAAATGATGCCCCTTCGTTGCCTCACATGCTTCTTCTTCTCGAGTTCCTTTCTCAGTCGTCTCTTTACACCTTGCTACTTTCTTGTTTTCATGGCTCCCAAAGCTGATGTAATTCACTCTGTTCTCACTTCGACCCACAACGAGGCCTTGTATTTGCAGTACAACATTCCGACCATGATTATGTATGCTATGCTGGGGAAGCGCAATTGGGCCTGTTCTCCTCTGGATGGGAGTTCCGGCCGTCTTCTTTACGTGTTTGGTGTCATCCGAATTCTTTGGTAGGGAGTCATCCATAATGTACCTAGAGTAGGGTGACATCCAACTTTTTCTATCGAAGACGTGTAACACTTCGGGTTCTTCTATACTTGGAGAGATCAGGACCTCCCACATGTCTCTGGAATACTGCTCTAAACTTTCGGCCGCTACTGCCCTTGCAAGCTGGTTGACCTTACAGTTGTTCGCCCTTAGGATATGTACCATTTTCAACCTTGTGAAACTTTTAGGCCATACTCCTTACTTTAGCGAGGTATTTCGCAAGATAAGGGCTCAACATCTCGAAATTTTTGCAGATTTGGTTGACAATTAGCTCGACGTTACTGTAGATGGCTACGTGCCTTGCTGAACATTCCTTTGTAAGTTGTAACTTGGCCAGCAGGGTTTCGTCTTCGGCGACATTGTTGGTAGCTAGGAACCCGAGCTTTAATGAGTATCTCACCTCTAATCCATTGAGGGTCCCCAAAATCACTCTTGCTCCACTGCCGGATTTAGTCAATGATCTATCCACATGGAGGGCCCATTCCAGTGTTTCAAGTTAGTGGTCGGTATTGTCAGAATGACCGATCTCTGGAATCGGAGTTGTGGTTTCAACAATAAGGTCCGCCAGGGCTTGCCTTTTTATTGCCGGTTTTAGTTTGAACTCCATGTCGAACTTGCCCAATTCGATGGCCTATTTGACTAACCATTTTAACATATTGGACTTCTATGGGATTCCTTTCAATGGTTGGTCGGTCAAGACAACTATTTTATATGTCTGAAAGTAGGGCCGAAGTTTTTTGGTCGAATAAATGAGTGCTAGTGCGATCTTCTTAACTTGCATGAAGCGAGTCTCAACATCTGTCTAAGTCTTGCTGACAAAATAGATAGGCCGCTGCACGTCAGATTTCTTTTGGGTTAAAATGAAGCTCAGCGTGGCCTCTGAAACTGCCAAGAAGAGGTAGATCTCCTCGCCTTCTTTTGTTGATGTCAAGAGAGGGGGATTAGCTAGGCACTCCTTTAGCTCCTCGAAGGCGGCCTAACAGTCAGCCATCCATTGAAAGCCGTTTGTTTTCGTCCCTCTTAAAACTTTGAAGAATAGACGATATATGTCTCTGGATTTAGCCAAGAATCAGGAGAGCATTGCAAGCCTCCCAGTCAGCCTCTGGACGTCTTTTATGTTCTGCAATGGGGTCATGTCTACGATAGCCTTTATCTTTTTGGGTTTGACCTTAATCCCCCATTGAAAAATGATAAAACCTAGAAATTTTCTTGATGATACTCTAAAGACGCATTTGACCGAGTTTAATTTCATCCAGTGTGCCCAGAGGACCCCGAAAGCCTTGCTAAGGTCACAGATATGGTCATCGGTGGTTTTACTTTTAATGAGTATATCATCTATATATATCTCCATATTCTGCCCAATCTAGGCTTCGAACATTTTATTCACAGGTCGCTATTACGTGGTACCCGCATTTTGTAGCCCAAAGAGCATAACTTTGTAACAATACGTCCCGTGGTCTGTCATGAAAGAAGTATGCTCATCATTCTAAAAACTAATCCGGATCTGATTGTAACTTGAGTATGCGTCCGTGAAATTAAGCAGCTCGTGCTCGGAAATGTCGTCCAGTACCTGTCCAGTGTCGTAGGCCTTAGGAAACTTTATCTTCAAATGTATGATTGACATCACAGCCTTGAACGCGGTCAGGCAGGCTGGCCTAAGATGACATTATAAATCGAAGGTAGATCAACCACCAAGAACATCAGTACGCATGATGCTATCCTTGGGTATGTTCTCAAGGTGACTTATAGCTAGATAGTTCCTTAAACGGGCACCAACGCATTGTCTAGTCTGTAGTGGAACCCTTCAGTGGGTCTTAGTTGACTCCTTCTCAATCTTAGTTTACAATAAGCATCCATGTAAAGCAAATCACGAGAATTTTCATTATCGATAAAGATCCATTTCAACTGGTAATCGATAGTACCATCTGAAATGAGTGCAGATATAACCAGAGAGTCAAAGTGAGGAGTCATTACATGTGACATATCTACTTTGCTAAAACTAATGATATCATTCCTAACTTCTACCCTTGGTTTCTTTGGAGCGGTCTTGTGCTAGTCTAATGGGTGGTTCGGCCGAGTGGCCACCATATTGACCACTCTGACTGTGGCTCGATTCCTTAGCTACTACTCTGTCCTTTCTTTGCATGCTCTACCAGGCCCTTCAAATTTTCCAGGAACTTGGTCAGGTGTCCCCTTCGAATAAGCTCTTTAATTTTTTTCTACAGAGTCTGACAGGTCTCTATACTATGACCCAAAGATTAATGGTAGTAACAGTATTTCTTTTGATCTCCACCCTCTAGATTCGTCATCGACTTTGACCATTTTAGAAAATTTTTTTTCCGAATCTGTATGGAAATGTCGGTCCGGAAGTCATTCAAATGAGTCAAGTTTAAGGGCTCGAACTCCCTTCGGGCTCCTTGCTCTACCCTAAGCTTCTTTCTTGGATCCCGAGAGTTGAAGCGATCTCTGCTTCTCTTCCTTTTGCCTAGTGGTCCCTAGTGGAAGGGGTCCCCGCATCCCAGATGCTTGGCCTCGTTGGCCTCTTTGGCCACCATGTAAGCTTGAGCGATGGCCTCAGTTTCACAAAAGATCTGGGAATCCCTATGGACCAGATGTTTAAAAAACTTGTCCAACTCCAAAATTGATATGAATGTGTTCAACTTTACCTTGACAATAAGCTGGGGTATCTGGTGGGCCTCGGCGGTGAACCGAGTCAGGAAGCTCCTTAGACTTTTATTTTGCCCCTACCTGATATGGGCAAGGTGTCAAGGCTGCCTTTCCTTCCTTTCGCTGAAGGCAAATTGAGTTAGGAAGTTGTCGGCGAGCTCTTGAAATGTTCAAATTGAATTTGGCTGCAAACGATAGAACTAAATTCAAGCGTCCCTTTTAAGGTCAGTGAAAAGTATAGACACATAGTAGCCTCACCCAGGCTCTAGAAACTCAGCAAGGTATAATAGTGGTTTAGGTAGTCCATCGGATCAGTGCTGGAATCATAGGGTTTCAGGGACGACATCTTAAACTTTTGAGGGAGTGACTGCGTTCGGATCTCAATTGTGATTGGCGATCATCTCAGATCTGCGAAGCATCCGTTTGTGTCTCCCTTGAACACGTGTTACCATATTTTTTTTCACCCATTTATCCACCCAAGGGAGACTGCAGCCCTTTTTATATTGATGTAGGTCCTCAACTCTGAGCGGTTTGGCAAGCGGAATGAGGCCGGCCGATTACTGCCACTGGCCGATTGGATGTTGCAAGAGGCCCCCTCTCAAGCCGGTGGCCTCTTCTCATCATATGAGTAATGAGGATTTCGCCATTCAAGGATCTCATTTGGTGTATCACGACCAAGTCGGCCCTCCAAACGGGACCAGACCCCATGGCTCAAAGTCACTTGGGCTACGAGGTCATCTAAGCATCCTGCCTTACCATCCAGTCGCTTCTTCCTCTCGCTTTTTCGTCTTGATGCTGAAATGTGGGTAGTAGAGGAAGGATCCCTCAGCCAGTGCGCGCACAGGGTCTGGAGCATTTAGGATATATTATCCACCTGATTGGCGAGTGCCTTCATAAAGGGTGCCGGTCACCCCTCCGTATGGCTACCCACAGATGGGTTGTTGCCATAGGGGATGATGTCCTTGGCCAAAACACTATTATAGGCTCTGGTGTTGACCATGCTCACTTCTATGTGCATAGTGGTTAGGCTTTTTGTTTGTCTTCCCATAAACGGTGCCAATAATGAGTTCTGGATTCGGGTTACTAACGGATTGAGATGCCGCTTGATCTTCGAGTGGAATCGAAGCAAGTTCGATCTCTGTACTTTGTGGCCTAAATGCTGCACACTACAACTCAAAAATAAGAGGTCAGAGGATTAATATTACTTGCTCTTCGATTTATCTTTTGACATTCAGGTCAGTAATATTCCTCACAAGATGAAAGGTGCAAGGTTAAAGGGATATAAGTGATGATGCAAGAGAGTGGGTTTTTGAGTTTAACTCGGAGGTTGCATTCGACATGGAGTGGCTTTGTGGTGATGTGGTAATGGAGAGCAACTTTGATGTTGAAGGGGCGAAAATTGTGAATGAATTCTTGGGAGGCTCTGCGGGTAGAGTGTGGTCTTTTGAGAGCTATTGGAAGTAACGTTAGTGGGCATGTTTTAGTGGGAATGTAAGCATTATTGTAGGCATACCTTTGGAGTTTACCTCAAGGGTCTTTTTAGGCTCTGAGCCAACTCAGACTTCCTTGGGCGCCAAGACTAGCCATCAGTTGGCTTGTGCAGATTTGGTGGGCTAGTAAGGGGATCGCGGGTGCTAATTAAGGTAACCATAATCATTCAAGGGGATTCTTTCCCTCTTTGAAGAGATCTTGTACGTGACGGATATTAGAAACGTCATTACGAGAGATCTGTTAAGTTGGGAGTTACCATTCTATGAGAGATTGTAATTTAGGGTAATATTTGGGGTGCTTGTTGGTTAAGGCAAGTGATCTTCCATGTGCGAGGAGAGTACCATGGGCTACCTGGATTGGGCCATGGCCGGCTTAGGTTTTCCGGCTGGTTGAGGCACTATTTGGGTTAATGGAAGCGTTGACCGGCCCCTGAACCTATAGGTTTAATGCCTTCTTGGTTTACTTTGAGTCAGTAGATCCTTGTACTAAGCCGGCCCATTTCTACTATCGCCATCAAACGTATTTTATCAGTTCTTTGTAATTGTTCTTATTTAAATTAAATGAGACACTATATCAAAAAGTAAATATACTAATTTT
>JAODPA010067423.1:0-10580 GCA_025585075.1 Nepenthes mirabilis | reverse complement strand
TATTATCTCTCATATCATTGAGTTATTATTACAATAAATATTTTTTATTTATAGTAGATTTATGATAAGCATTTTTTGTTTAATTTTTTTAGTATGGTTGGTTTGGGTCAAGTGAAGCATTTTCAGTCCAAGTCACCACACTTCTGATAAAAGGCAAGGCAAAATAAGCTATCTCCAAAATGTGGAGAACTATTTATAGTAGTGGCAATTGTCAATAATGATATCTATAAGTTGAGAAATTCAGTCCAGTAAAATATTACAAAGAACCTGAAACTCATTTCATTTTAAAAAAATACTTCCATTAAGTAAAAGGGTCAAATTAAGGCAAATGGAATGTTCATCAAACTATTAAGCATTACACATCTATAGTTAGGGGACTTATAACCATAGTTATTTATTATTAAAAAACCATGACAATAAGAAGACATAAGTTACAAATAATCATGCTTACATCACAACTTGTTATACAAGCATATAGGATAACCAACTAGAATATTGCCACAATTCATTAGGTTATAAACCCTTACAAAATACTTATGTACTCGTATTCATATAGTTATAAAATACCTTGTATTGTTTTCTCAATCGTCTACTTTGCATATTATTTATGTACTAACAGCACAACTGTTCCCGAATCATAGATCCAATGTCCTTCTTAAAGGCCCAAATTGTGATCCCTAAGGCTCCTGAACTGATACCCAAATAGGTTGATAAAGATTCTATAAAAAGTTGATATTAAGAGGTCGACATAGTAGTCCATAAAAGAAACCAATGAGTGTCCACTTTAAAGCACCCATAGTTGCCATGATAAGGGCCAATTGTGCCTAGTCAATCAAAATGCCAAAACGGTCACCAAGATGTCTTATGTAGGCATAACCCACAAATTAATAAAATGACTAAGATGTATCACAAGGATTGAGTCAAAAATCTTCAAAATGGTTAAAAAGTCTCATAAAAATTGAATTAAAAACTTTTAAAATGGCTAAGATTTCTCATGAAAATCAAGTCAAAAGCTCTAAAAATATTTATAACATCTCACAAAAACCAAGTTGAAAACTCTCAAAGAGCGACTAAGATGCTCATTGTTGGCAAAGCCCACAGAGAAAAAAGGAAGGTGACAGAAAACACATCAAAACAGCCAAAGGCACCCTAGCTAGGAGCTCATTTGCATAAAATCAAAACATAAAAAGCCCCCCTTGACAAACATAGGCAAAGGCACAAGTATGACAAAGTATAAAAGAACAAAGCAATAGGCACAATAAAGAAAATATTTCTCATCAATCTAAACAAATTATACAAGCACTTCCAGCATTACAAATGAGCTACCATAAGGCACCATAGGAGCCAAATTAAGTAGAAGTGAAGGGAAAGAAAAGAGAAGACGTCTCAAAGATTCTAAAGGGAGCATCCTACCCTAGGACCTGGGTGGTTGAGAAAGCCTCCCCTAAATTACGAACCTCAATGTAGTTTTCCAAACCTAGTGCAAAAACTGGAGCCGAACACCTCCAAGGACAAAGGGGGCAAGAATAGAGCTAATGCATCTCATATTATCATTGAGAAAAAATAACCAAAAGGATAGGAGGAGATGCCAGCTCCTTCCTACCACCATATGCAGGAGGAAAGCACCATAGCAAAGGATGTATTCACATCTAATAGTCCTCAAGTCGAGAACAAGTCATCAACCAAAAAAATTTTAAAGTTGCAGTTGTTGTTGCAAGTGCCCAAACAAGAAAGACTCCAACTGGCCCACCGAGGGAAACAGCTATATAAAATTCTTATGTCATAAAATCTTACAGCCATCACAAATGGCAAAAAGTGGAGGTGCAAGAAAATATGAGGCTAAGGCCCCCATTTATAGCATAGAGATATCCATAAAGAGCATGTCCCAATAATTATGTCACCCTTAGCCTAGCAAATGCTAACCATTGGATCCTCAACACATTGGATGCCTAAGAAAATAGCATGTTGGATTTAGTAATCACAAATTTCCTTAAAAGCTAAATTAGTGTCCCAATGCTGACAACTCATGGGAATGCTTATGAGTGACAAGATGACTAAGCAACAGAACAAAAGCAAATGTGGGGAAAACAAAATGCTCACAACAACTTGGAGTTAAAATAAGAAGAAAAGAAAGTGTATTTATTCATTAAGTAAAACAACTTTACAAGTAAGGAAGATCAAGGAGAAGCAGCTGTTGGAAATCACTCCCGTGAAGAAGTCCTTGTAAACAGAGCACAAATGTGCTGGTCCTTCAGGAAAGGAATGGCGGTCGACAATGTTGACCGGATTGGCGGTCAACACCAATGTTGATCGGTCTTGTGAAAAATACGGACGGCCAATTGCTGGCCACCTGCCAGAAAATCCAGAATGATACTAGCTTAGCAGATTTGTTTTGAGATACATGATCTCAGACGGTTATACAGGAGCAGTTGTTTTTTGACAGAGCATATTCTATCATTAGCTGTACAGAATATTGCCTAATTTTGATGGACGGTTACTGATATTAAAAGGCAAGTTTTGTAACTTACTATAATACAGAGAGATATACACAGAGAGTTAAGTGTAAGAGAAAAAGAGAATTGTGAAGGTAGGAAAAACTGTAAGCAATCGTGTGAGTGTATTGTTGTTGCTCTGTTCTTTAAGTTTTTTTTTGTTCTCTACTATGTAACAGGAAAAATTATTCCCAAATCTCTCTTATAGTGAAACACATTCAGTGGACGGATTGTCCCGTGATTTTTTCCTTAGTTAAAAAGGGTTTTCCACGTAAAATATTTGTGTTCATTATTCTTCTTCATTCACATTTCTTACTGTCTTGTTTAATCGAAAAAGTAGTCTGCCATCTTTTCCCAATAAGTGATATCAGAGACAGGTTACATACTCCGTTTTAATGGCATCGTCGTCGTCAAAGAATCTGCCGTTCAACGTTGAGCAGTTCAACGGGTAGGGCAACTTTATTCTCTGGTAAGAGAGGGTAAAAAATATTCTAATAAGAGAAGGGACAGTAAAAGCGTTGAAGAAGAAGGACGACAAGCCTGTAAATCTGACTGATGATGAATGGCAAGATAAGAGAGATTTGACAAACTGTACCATCAAGTTGTGTCTGGCGGACAATACTCTCCAAGAAGTCCTTGGCATAACTGATCCGGCGGAGGTCTGAGAGAAATTAGAAAGCCGTTACAAGTCTAAATTCTTGACGACCAGGCTTCATATTAAAAAGTAATTTTATGGCCTGTGATTGTCGAAGGGAGGGAGCTTTGAGAAGCACTTGGACGAGTTCAACCGGATATTGATGCAGATGTCCGCCCTTGATGAAGAAATCAATGAGGAGGACAAGGCGTTGGTTCTGCTGGCCTCCCTGCCGGCTTCTTTTGACCATATTATTACAACCTTGTTGTTCGACAAGGATACATTAAAGTTGGATGATGTTATTGCTTCCTTACTCATGAACGAGTCAAGAAAATCACAAGGGACCCCGACGTCTGAGGTACTTGTGACTGAGTCAAGGGGAAGAAGTAGAGGCCGTGGTCAAAAGCAATGAGATAAAGCCCGTAGCAAGTCAAGATCAAGGTATCAAAATCTTGAGTGTCACCACTGTGGCAAGAAGGACCACATTAAAAAGCACTGCTTCAAATGGAAGAAAAAAAATACAAAAAAGAGAAATGTGACAGTGGACAAGCAGAAGAGAAGTCCTCTGTCTCTATAGTCACAGCAGTCGGCCTCCTGCTGACAAGTGAAGGAGATGTGGCAAACGTGATGGACAATGAGTCCGGCTGGATAGTTGACTCTGGTGCCACCTTGCACGTCACGTCCAGAAGGCAGTTATTCACATCTTATACTCCAGGAGACTTTGGAGTAATAAGGATGGGGAATGAAGGAAATCTCCCGTTGTAGGCAGGGGAGATGTCATCCTGGTACAAATAACGGGACGAAGCTTATGCTGAAGGACGTGCGTCATGTCCCTGACATCTAGCTAAATGTCATCTCAGCCAGTCGCCTGGATGATAAAGGTTATTGTAATACCTTCTGTGAAGACGAGTGGAAGCTAACAAGAGGGTCTCTTGTTATAGCAAGAGGTAAAAAGGCCTCCGGCCTATATGTGATGAAGGCCTGTGCAGTGGCTGGAGATGTAAACGCCATAACCAGCACTAGAACAATGGATCTGTGGCACAGAAGATTAGGCCACATGAGTGATAAAGGGTTGTCCTACTTAGTCAGGAAATGCTTAATAACTGGAGCAAAGGAGGAAGGATAAAAATTGTGTCCTCATTGCTTGGCTGGAAAGCAAAGGAGAGTTTCATTCCATGGAGAATCATCCGGACCAAAGGTGGAGCTCCTAGGACTTGTTCACACAGATGTGTGTGGATCATTTAGAGACAAGTCTTTTGTGGAACCCAATATTTTGTCTTTTTCATTGACGACTGTTCAAGAAAGCTGTGGGTCTATCCACTGAATACCAAGGATCAAGTTCTTGGTACCTTTGAGCAGTTCCATGCTCTTGTGGAGCGTCAGACGGGGAAGAAACTGAAGACCATCCGTAATGATAACGGCGGTGAATACTTGGGGCTTTTTGATGCCTACTGTCGATCACATAGTATTAAGCACTAAAGGACACCACCAAAGACTCCACAGTTAAATGGAGTGGCAAAACGGATGAATTGTACGCTCTTAGAAAGAATTCGTTACATGCTCTCTGAAGTAAAGCTTCATGCTTCGTTCTGGGCAGAAGCACTCCAGACGGCGGCCTACATTATCAACAGGTCACCCAATAAATCTCTGATGGGTGAAGTAGCAGAGAAAATATGGACGGGCAAGGAGCCGTCTTATGATCATTTGCGAGTATTTAGATGCAAAACATTCGTGCATATCCCAAGAGACGAAAGGACAAAGTTGGAGCCAAAGACAATGCAGTGCGTCTTTCTGGGCTACGGGGAAGATGAACTGGGCTACCAGTTCTATGATCCAGCTACCAGAAAACTCATCCGATCTAGGGACTTAACCTTTGTTGAGAATGAGACGATTGAAGAGATTAGCAGAGATGCTAGATGTGACGATATATAAACAGACCAAGTGAGCGCTGAAACTGTTCGTCCGGCATCATTTGAAGGAGAGAATCCAGGTCAAGAGACGGTTGAGGACAATGAAGGGGAGGTCATGGCTCCAGATGACACCATTGATGGAGTTATACCTCAACCGGCAGGGAATGCCCCTATTAGACGGTCCTTACGCAACAGACAGCCGTTCGTCCGTCTGTCATCAAATGAATACGTTATGCTCACTGATGGCGGAAAACCCGAGAACTATGAAGAGGCAATGAGGACGACAGCAAAGAGGAATGGCTGGAAGCCATGAAGGAGGACATGAGCTCCCTTCATGAAAATCACACATTCGATTTGGTTAAACTTCCTGAGGGGAAGAAGGCCCTCAAGAACAAATGGGGCTATCGCTTGAAACAAGATATAAATACCAAGAAGCCTAAATACAAGGCATGACTGGTGGTGAAGGGCTTCAGTCAACAAAAGGGGATTGATTTTGATGAGATCTTTACCCCAATTGTTAAAATGTCCTCCGTCTGGGTAGTGCTAGGCCTGGCTGCCGCCCATGACTTAGAGGTGGAATAGATGGACGTCCGAACTGCATTCCTCCATGGTGAGCTTGAGGAAGAGTGTTACATGAAACAACCGGAAGGGTTCAAAGCCAAAGGGAATGAGAAACTTGTCTGCCGACTAAGAAAAAGTTTGTACGGATTAAAATAAGCTCCTAGGCAATGGTACAAAAAATTCGAGTCAGTCATGACCAGTCAGGGGTACCGGAGGACAACTCGTGACCATTGCGTATTTGTACAGAAGTTCTCGGATGATGATTTTGTTGTTCTTCTTCTATACGTAGACGATATGCTGATCATCGGACGCAACGGAGACCGGATAAAGAAGCTGAAGGAGCAGCTTGGATGGTCATTTGCCATGAAGGACATTGGACCAGCTAAGCAGATTCTGAGAGTCAGAATCCTACGCGATCGGAAGGCAAGAAAGTTGTGGTTGTCTCAAGAGAACTATCTTGAAAAAGTACTCTAACGATTCAGCATGGAGAAATCAAAGCCCATGAGTACACCATTGGCAAATCACTACAGGCTAAGCACTCGACAATGTCCGACTACGGATGACGAGAAGAAATACATGAAAGGCGTTCCCTACTCATCAGCTGTGGGAAGCCTAATGTATGCCCTGGTATGCACCAGACCGGATATAGCTCACGCTGTTGGGACAGTTAGCCGATTTCTGTCCAATCAAGGAAAGGAGTACTAGTCCGCAGTGAAGTGGATCATGAGATATATTCGGGGTACTTTCAAGAGGTGCTTGTGTCTTGGAAGTGACAAACTGCGGTTGGTAGGATACTTAGACGCAGATATGGTCGGAGATGTTGACACACGTAAATCCACATCGGGCTACTTGGTGAAATTTACGGGCGGTGCAATTTATTGACAGTCCAAGCTACAACATTGTGTAGTCCTATTCACAACTGAAGCTGAATACATTGCAATCATAGAGGCCTGCAAGGAGATGCTGTGGATGAAGGAGTTCGTCCAAGAGTTAAGCATCAAACAGGAGATATATGTGGTACTTTGTGATAGCCAGAGTGCCATTCATCTATGTAAGAACTATTCTTTCCATTCCAGATCAAAGCATATTGATACTAGATATCATTGGGTGCGAAAGGTACTAGAAGAATGTCTACTATCAATAGACAAAGTGACCATAGAAGAGAACGGGGCAGACATGATGACAAAGATTCTACCGAATGGAAAGAATGAGATATGCTGCAAGATGACCGGGCTAACAGAGTTAACTTCCTCACGGTCGTGAGGAAAAGTTTGTGGGGAATCACTCCCTTGAAGAAGTCCTTGTGAACAGAACATGAATGTGCTGGTTCCTTCAGGAAAGGAATGTTGGTCAACACCAATGTTGACCGGTCTTGTGGAGAATGTGGACGGTCAACTGCTGGCCACCTGCCAGGAAATTCAGAACAACGCCAGCTCAGCAGATTTGTTTTGAGATACGTGATTTCAGACGGTTATGTAGGAGCAGTTGTTTTTTGGACAGAGCATATTCTGTCATTAGCTGTACAGAATATTGCCCAGTTTTGATGGGCGGTTACTGATATTAAAAGACAAGTTTTGTAACTTGCTATAATATAAAGAGATATACACAGAGAGTTAAGTGTAAGAGAAAAAGAGAATTGTGAAGGTAGGAGAAACTGTAAGCAATCATGTGAATGTATTACTGTTACTCTATTCTTCAAGTTTTTTTTGTTCTCTACTATGTAATAGGAAAAATTGTTCCCAAATCTCTCTTATAGTGAAACACATTCAGTGGACGGATTGTCCCGTGATTTTTCCCTTAGTTGAAAAGGGTTTTATACGTAAAATACTTGTGTTCATTGTTCTTCTTCATTCACATTTCTTACTGTTTTGTTTAATCGAGAAAGTAGTCCGCCCTCTTTTCCCAACAGCAGCATAGCTTGGTGGAGACTCTCGAGACCAAACTCGTTGGGATATTGGATTAGCTTGGGGACCCCGACATTAGTATGGTGAAGAATGCTAATGGGCACTCCAGAGCAATATGACAAACAATCTCGCAGCATTCCTAGAAACCAAAGGCATGGTGGTCCACCAAGGCCACCAGATGTTCCTTTGAATGGATGAACTCCAGTATTTGATTATGGAGCCGAAGTCTTGTGCCTCCTGTGGTCTATGCTCCATGCTGTCCAGTGAAGCCCAAAGCCCATCGACCTCAGTCTAAAGAGACTTCAAGTTGGACCCGGCTTACCATTACGACCTTCTTAGCCTCCTCAACCTCACTTCGTAAGGATGCCAGCTCGCCTAAGCTCAAGTCTCTAGCCAACTTGGTGTTGAGGTTACTCCCGAGTGATACTTATATCCGCAGACTCCATTAGAAAAATGGACGATGACTTTCTTGAGTAGTCCGAAAAGTCTGTCATGCGGACGAGGACTCATTGGAGGCATCATGTCCGAAAGATTGTTGAGGACATGGACGAGGATCCTAGAAGTGTAGGCGTTGACTCTATCTTCGTAGGCCTGCTGCAACCGCATCTTGCAGGCGGGTTGGTCACCTATTCTGATTGGATGTTTGAGGCGGCTGCAACTTCCCAGGTATCAGGCCTGCCATTCTGGCACGTCAGGCGTGCGCCTGTCATGACAGGTCTAGGCGGCATGGCCCTGCCACCCTAGGGCCAGTAGGGTGGCCAACTGTTCACTAGACCTATTGTGTATATATACAAGGCTTGTGTGCCCTTACTTTGTGCGTGCTGCCAAGAGGATTTGGAATACTTGTACCGTGTCTTTGAGAGCAACATTGAAGTGAGCCTTGAGAGAGTTGTGGGCAAGTTTTGTTGTAAAGATAGAGTGAGAAATACTTTTAGATAGATATTGTACACTTGAGATTGTTTTCTTTTCGTTTGAGCTTGTGTAGCTAATACTTGTAAACAATCCTTTTATAGTGTATTCTTTCGTGGTTTTTCCCTTGATCCAAGAAGGGTTTTCTACGTTAAAATTTTGTATGTTCTCTCCTGTTTTTCTATCGTTACTTTTCTTATCCGTCTGAGAGTTCTGCTCTGTGTTACTGTCCGAAAGTTTTGTCCGCTCGGTCACCGTACCTTCCGTGTTTTGCGCCAACAAGTGCCGCCAACAAAGAGCCGCTCTCTCACTCATCAAAGAGCCGCCAACAAACTTTTTCAACCCAGCAAGGATTAAAGGCAAATTCCTTAGCTCATGGTGGTAAAATCACCACAAGCATCCAACAAAGAGAGCATTAACCGCCAAATAGACCTCTGTTGCTCCAAAAGTGAGGTGCTATCCGTACTCCCATATGAAGAGATGACATCCAAGGAGAGTGCTAGTGCCCCGCTTCCTAAAGGCTAAATATCGTTCAGCATTCGAATCACCTGGGATCCATCTCCCTAAAAGATCACATGGCTCTTATGAGCTCATTTGATGCTCAGGCCCTCCAACATAATCTACCTAAAACTAACAGTCCTGTGGCAAAAGGCAAGGATTTAATAATCTCTTTTTCTTTTCTTGCTTTTTCCAAACTCCTAGTAATTTAAATTTCTTATGAAATAATTCAGGAACAAAGCCTAGGCCCTTTAACATTATTGTTTGTGATACACATGATCAGAATCGTTGTATTTGGGCTTGAATCCCGCTTTGGGTGACCGTCACCTTAAATAAGATATCGTTTTAATTACTTATCAATACTAAATCAATCAAAACTAAAATTTAATAAATTAGATTAAGATTGATTCAAAACTAAAACTTTGGAGTAAGTCCTTAATCAAAAAAATATAAAACTACATATACAAATAAGAGGTGGTAGGGTTGAGATATCACCGCAAACACTACCTGACATTCAAATTAGTATTGCCCTAATCAAAGTATAATATGAAAAATTAAAGAATGACTTTCTCTGTTATAGAGAGTGAAAATCAAGAGCAGCAAGGAGAATAATATGTGGTCATTCGAAGGAGTAGCTTCGTGCTGGGGATTAGAAGAAAGACTAAAAGAGAGGTTCTCAAACAATCCTTCGGAGGAGAATAGTAGTGTTCACTTAGTTGTTATGTCTCAAAGTTGACTATGTGTGCTTCTTTTTTAAAGAGAGGGAAATGAGAGAGGAGAAAAAGAAGGATTTCTAACTCACAATATTCTCCAAAATAAGTGCTATGAACACTAATGGAATCTCAGAATTGGTTTGCTTGTTTAAACTTTAGGATTTCTGAGAGTTTCAGACTAATTGGCTTATACAAAGAAATATTATATTTATAGAGATATCATGCTTATCATAGGAATAATAAAGTTAGCATATAAATATGGGATTTTAGGAGTATTGAAATAGTTTCTCTATTTAGTGAAACATACTTTCATTACTGAACAACTAATATTATACTAATTTCAAGACCTAATGGCCTACTATAAGAATCACGGGCTTAGTGGGAATAATGTAGAGTGTTAGCTGTTTGATAAATACTCAGTAAAAAAGAATGCTAGTCCATTGGGAAAAGTTGTAAGCCCTAATAAATTAGATCTAGAGTGGGTATGGGAATCAATCCAAGGTTTCAACCATCAATTGACAAACATCTAACTTATAATTCCATTGCTATTATTAATCAAGTCTATTAGTTATCGATGACCCAAATATAATGATAACGATTTCTTAGTGGAATTATTTTAACATTTAAGATATTCTACCACCTTGACATTTTAGACCCTCAAATACCTCAAAAATTTTAAACATTCGAATGTCTTGACCTTCTAACATTATGTGCCTTCTAACAATTAAGGATATCTGGTTTTCAATAATTTGTTATTCTAATTTCTTAGGTTGAATATTGAATTCGGAGTATTTATTTTAGCCTAAATCTATGCCGTACCTCTCAGGTTTTTTTTGGGGTTAATAAATTATCAAGTCATATTAGAAAATTATTGGCCGACTATTTCACTTTTTAGATACATATGGTCTATTGTTATTAATATTAAAATCATTTTAGAAAAATATATAATTTACATACCA